>JAWHQI010000344.1:2472500-2652500 GCA_033032865.1 Dactylorhiza incarnata
GCGGGATGACCTTCTACCAAAAGTAAACCTGATAACATATATATACTATGATCATAAGCTTTTCACAGATATACAGGAGTAGGGATGACATATACAAAAGTCCTAATATATAAAGCTATAACATCTCCTAGGATATCGTACTACCGGAAGTAGATACCTATCACTACGTCAGGAGCAGGACCGTGCTGAAGATCCAACGCGTATGCCTCGAGCGGTGCTGCTCTGCCTTGCCTAGCCGGCTCCCTCCTGCCTGCGGGACGTCCTCTGCGTCCACCTCGTCCTCTCTCCGCCGCTCTCTGTACTGCTCCTAAACCGGGTCTCCCGGTAGCCTGCGGGCAGAAGGCTCGTATATGCCCAGGCTGCTGGCATAGGTAGCAGTTCCCTGCAAAGGGAACATCTCGTCGTGCGGCTGGGACGACCTGAGGTGCTGGGGCTGGGGGTGCTGGTCGGGGCTGGGGTGCCTGCCTATATAGCTGGTGACGCTGACGCTGTCTCCCATCTCGGCCCTGCCTGCGAGGACCTACTCCTCTCTCTCGGCCCTGAGTCCGTGGAACACCTACGTGTCCCCTCCGCTGCTGGGCTACCATCCGCTGATCCATCTCTAGAGCGGTGGCATGTGAGGCGATCGTGTGGAAGGATGCCTGGGAAATCATGATCAGGGCCTGACGGAGGTCGTCTCGTAATCCCCGGTAAAATCTGGCCGCCCTGTCCTTATCCATACCTGATAAGGTCCCGGCGAAGCGGGCCAGGTGGATAAACTCTCTCTGGTAGTCTGGAACCGTCCTATCTCCCTGCCTGATCTGCAGGAACCGCTCCTGGAGTGCCATCCGGTCTGCATCCGAAATGAAATGCTCTAAGAAGGCCTCTGAGAACTCCCCCCAGAGGATCGTGCTGAGTGGTCATCCTCTGAAGGTAGAGCGGCTGGCGGCCCTCCACCAGTCCCGGGCATAGCCCTCCAACATGGTCACCACCAGGGACACTACGGCTACTGCGGGGCACATCATCCCTACTAGAAGCTCCTCTACCCTCTCCACCCACTCCTCGGCCTGGATGGCTGACTCGGTACCTCGGAAGGTGGGGGGCCTTAGCCCCCGGAATGTCGTCAGCAGATCGGTGGGTACGGTGGCCTGCTGGGGTGGCCGTAAGGTGGCTGTCTGGAAGGCGGCTAACAGGGCTACCAGGGTCTGTCCGAGCTCTGTCTCTCCGAACGGAACTGTGGCTGGAGCGGCCGGGGCTGATGGTGGAGTGGTAGGGTGGTACTGGTCCCGAGAGGAGGACCTTCCGTTACTCGACTCCCGTATCTGGAGAAGTAACAAACGGGTATCAGAACTTGCAAAAATAAGGTAATTTTGCAGGACTGAAAGAAAAGGAAGCGGAAAGCGTGTGAGTGTACTACCGTGCAGTCTCGAATCCTTAACCTTAAACCTAAAGGGTCCACCAGGATTCCGCTGCGTGGTTCGTCCCGAACCAAGAAACGGAACCGGGGAAGGGAGGATCGAAAGACTGCCCCATGTGGTCGGATCGTGGTGGCTCTGATCCATTTGTAAGACCCCCCTCCCCAGACTGAACCTGGTTCAAGGAGGGGGGATCTTACTGCCCAAAGAAGACTACCCAGCGCTTTCCGGGTGGCGACGTCCCACCCTCTCAAGCGCTGAGCGGTCTCTTTGTCAGGCACAAGAATCATCACAACACATCAGAACGCACAACGGAAGCAATCGAAATAAGAAAAGCTAAGCATGCTGATTATATTACACATTTAAATATGGCTGGGGCCTATCGTTTTACAAAACATTGCCTCGAGGGCTACATAGTCTAAAACAAAAGGGAGCCCTAGGCTAGTCCTTATACTCTCGAACTCACGTCTCTGAAGATAAGAGGAGAAGCTGGGGTGTCTGATCGGGCCATCTCTAAGGCTCGTAACTCATCCTGCGGGGTGAGGGCTTCGCGTTGTCCCGTTTCCTGTGATTGGTTATAAGAAATAACCGTTAGTCATAGAGCTAAGTAGAAGAATACATCCCCTCCCCGGATCCTTATCCGGGGGGGGGGGGGGGGGGGGGGGCTAAAGGAAAGAAATGAAATAGCCGAAGTAAGGTAGAGGGTTAGCAGCAGGTAAACATATATATATCCACATATATATATTTATATATATAGGGCCTCCCGCCCTAAAACCAGTAATCGCGCCGTATAGTAAGTACACAACACTATAACGCGCAGATACACACACCCAGGTATTCAAACCTGTACGCACACAAAAGACCCTGTGTCGACACAGTTTAGACCGCTTTATTTCAAGCAGGGGAGCCGCGGGCCTCACCGATGTGGCCGCCGGTGACAGTGGCCAGTCTTGCCACTTCTGAATGTAGTCGTACCGTATCATTCAGGCCCTCCTGTACAACTTGGTGTACCAACTGTATGTGGGCGACATCCGGCGAGCCGATTTGTAGGCCGACCAGTGGAGGCAAAACCACAGGCTCGGAGGGTGATAACCCGCTGTGCACATCTCCCTGTCGCCATGAGTCGTCAACCCACCTGCACCGGTACGAACGGTCTGCGAGCATGACCAACCCGCCACTCCCAAACAATTTTCACCTGCATTATATAAAAACAAGCACATAAGTGACGTGGTAATTCTACTCGACCGGTCACACAACCTCTGACCGGGAGGATTAGCGGTATGAGGGCTCCTTGCTTGGGGCTAACCTGGGAGGAGGGACTCTACTCCGGGTTTTTCCCCAACTAAGGCCTCGCAGAAGGGAGGATAAGCACCGCATGGTTGCCATGACAGCTCTGCATTAGCAAATAAATTAGGCCGAAAGCAGGGGCCATAACACTAAGCAGAAATGTAGGCCGAAAGCAGAGGCCATGACAATAAGCTGAAAGTAGTCCGAAAGCAGAGGCCATGGTAATAAGTAGAAAAATAGGCCGAAAGCAGAGGCCATAATGATAAACAGAAAAGTAGGCCGAAAGCAGAGGCCATGGTAATAAGCAGAAAAGTAGGCCGAAAGCAGAGGCCATAATGATAAACAGAAAAGTAGGCCGAAAACAGAGGCCATGAAAATAAGCAGAAAAGTAGGCCGAAAGCAGAGACCATAATGATAAACAGAAAAGTAGGCCGAAAGCAGAGGCCATAATGACAGGACCAGTGCGAGACTGGATTTAAATGAAAGTACAGAAAGTAAGTGCGGGGGACCAGTGCGAGACTGGATTTAACGGAAAGTACGGAAAGCAGTAACAGCATAAAAGAAAGGGTTAGTAGTCCAATCACTCTATAAGAGGAGGCTTCGATCGTCGACTCCGTTCTTTTATTATTGTCGCGGCGGGGTTAAATCGTTCTGATTTTCGCGTCGATATTCCGAGCTTAGTCGATTCCTCGGATAGATACGCATAATTTTTAATAGGCATTTAAAAATATGCGTCGAGGGGGCGCCGATTCATTTTGATGAATTTCGCTCCTTTTCGGGCGTTTATTTTTGCTTGTAAAATACTTTTGGGGGACCAAAATAAGATGTCACACCTCCCAAGTTTAATAGTAGTTGTGAGATACCTTTAATTAGGGCCCTTAATTTTTGGTGATTTTTGCGAACTTATTTGGGCGTTTATTTTCTCAAAATAAACTTATAAAGGGTTTTAAAAATATTTAATCTTTTCCTAAAATTCCCCAAAAATTACTGGAGGTGCCCCTTGGAGTGGGGCACATTTTCCATTTAGAAAGTTTCTTCTGAATATGCCCCCATTCCCCTCAGAAAAATCAAACACGGAAGGGGCTGTTTTTGGGGTGCAAATAGCAGGGAGGAACCTGGGGGCGCCGCACCGGGCGCCCTCCTTGGTGCCCCACAGCGGATCCACAGCGGATCCGCTGTGGGGGGTGCATAATTGGAGGCAGCGGGCGGGAAAATAGATTACAGGAGCCGCCCGATCTCCTGGGGGAGATCGTGCGGCTCCCGTTTAATCAACGGGAGGCGGCCGCTGCCACCGCCGGGCAGCGGCCGGCTGGGGCCGGCGCCGCCCCCGGTCGATGTGCCGGGGGCCGGTGACCACCCCAATGGTGGTCCGGCGGCCTGGCGCCGCCGGCCACCGCCGGGAGCACTGCAGGAAGGGGGGACAGGGGCGGTGGCGGGCCTGCATGCACCGTGCATGCTCGCCGCGCCACCACCTTCGCCAGGGGTGCGGGGGAACGCCCCCGGTCGGTGCGCCGAGGGCCGGCGACTCCTCCGGGGGTGGTTCGGCGGCCTGGCGCCGCCGGCCACCGCCGGGGGAGGGTTATAAAGGAGGCGGGAGGCGGTGGCGTGGCCTGCTTGGGCCATGCAGGCCCGCTATGCCGCCGCCTCCGCTAAGGGGGGGGCCTCCGGTGCCGCCCCCGGTCGGTGCGCCGAGGGACGGCGCCGACTCCGGTGGTGTCCCGGCGGCCTGGCGCCGCCGGACCCCACCGGAAAGAGAGATAGAGAGGACGGGGAGGCGTGGCGCAGCCGGCACAGGCCATGCTGGCTTGCTGTGCCGCCACCTCCTCGTGCACAGCCCTCCCTACCGCCCCTGGTCGGGGAGCCGGGGAGGGGGAAACCCTCCGGCGGTGGTCCGGCGGCCTGGAGTCGCCGGCCGCCGCCGGGGGAGGGGGTTATCCCCCTACAGGAAAAAGGGAGGAGGCCACGGGTGCCTCCGGCCGTGTCCACCGGCGGCCTGGCCGTCTCCCCTATGCCGGCGCCGAGGTCCCCGAAGGGGACCCACTCCCCCCCCCCGCCCCCCCCCCCCCCCCCCAGCGCCACCACCGGCGCTGGGGGAGGAGACTTCCACGGCCGGCCTCCTCCCCGAGCCTTGCTAGGCTCGGGGCGGCGGCCGGCGGCGCTCTGGCGACGGAGAGAGGGGGGTCTTCCCCGGGAGGTAGGACGGAGGAGGGGGAGGTCTTCTACCTGAGGGTGAGGGGCTCGGGTGGTGGAGGGGCGGCCGTCCATGAGGGAGGAGGAGGAGGTGGCTCGCCTGGGTGGCTTGCTCCGGCAAGGTGGAGGAGGAGGAGGTGGCTCGGTGGCAGGGAGAGGCTGAGAGGGAGAGTGAGTGGGGTGGGGGGTTTGAGAGGGGCTGCCCCTTCCTTTTATAGGAAGGGGGAGCTCTCCCCCCCCTCTCCTCCTTTTCCCCCACGTGGGGATAAGGGAGGGGGAGATATTTTCTCCCCCTCCCCTCCCTTCTCTCTCTCCTGCCCACTTTGCCCCAAATAGGGGCTGCCTATTCATGGCAGCCCCCTTTTTTTTGGGGGGGGGGGCTTTCTTTCTCTCCCCCCTTTTTCTTTAGCAAATTCGAGTTTTTTTTGGGGGGGGGGGGGGGTTGACCAAGTCAACTTAGGGCGGGGTCCTCCATGATCCAGGGGTCCATTATGATTCGCCGGGGCTGATGCCGGGTTCGTGCGCTTTATATTTCGTACATTGCACTGAGGCGATCTGCATAGTCCTAAAATGACATACTCTCCATACGACCTTGAATCGAGGCCCAACGAATTTCGTTGCGCACGTGTTGTTCGTACGAGTTTACCAGAATTGACAGAAGTTAATTCGTGGTTCGTACGGTCACTATTCATAATAATGAGGTAGTGGCGCGCTACGATACCCGAAATAGTCGTTTTCTTCAAACGACCTCGAATCGAAGTGCAACGAATTCCGCTGCGCTCGTATTGTCCATACGAGTCTAATGGAACTGACATAAGTCAATTCGGGGTTCGTATGGTCACTATTCATAATAATGAGGTAGTGGCGCGCTACGACACCCGAAATAGTCGTTTTCTCCAACCGACCTCGGATCGAAGTGCAACGAATTCCGTTGCGCTCGTATTGTTCATACGAGTCTAACGGAACTGACGGGAGTCAATTCGGGGTTCGTACGGTCACTATTCATAATAATGAGGTAGTGACGCGCTACGACACCCGAAATGATCGTTTTCTCCAAACGACCTCAGATCGAAGTGCAAAGAATTCCGTTGCGCTCGTATTGTTCATACGAGTCTAACGGAACTGACGGAAGTCAATTCGGGGTTTGTTTGGTCACTGTACCCCGATGATTTAGTTGCGGCGCGCAACATTACTTAAAATGGTAGTTTTCTACTGCTCGAGCCTACTTTTATTGGGCTCACTAGGGTCTAGTGGCCCAATAAAAGTTGGGATGTTACACAACCAGTACCTTGCATGACTACTGGCGGATGAAGTGATCCAGTCATTAGATAGATCTTTCAGTAGCACACCGCCAGAGATTCTGTACGACACACGTTACATGCCATTCTTTAAAGATTGTGTCGGTGCAATTGATGGAACACATGTTCATGCATGCGTACCTGTTCGTGATCAAGTACCGTACATTGGGAGACATGGCATGCCGACACAAAATGTGATGGCTGCTTGTGATTTCAACATGTGTTTCACGTTCGTTATGCCAGGTTGGGAAGGCTCTGCGCATGATAGCCGCATTTTCAATTATGCGCTTCAGGATCCCCGTTACAAATTTTCGCATCCACCACCAGGTAATAAGATTTCTATTCCATTTTTTATACTTCTCACCTGTGAAGCATAACATTTTTGATCCTGGTTTTCAGGAAAAGATTACTTGGTGGACTCTGGGTATCCGCTACAAAGAGGATACTTGAAACCATATCCAGAGACACGTTATCATCTCCCGGACTTTGCTCGTGGTGGTCGTGCTCCGGAAGGACGCCGAGAGATATTCAATCACGCGCACTCATCCCTTAGAAGTGTCATTGAAAGATCGTTCGGGATTTGGAAGAAAAAGTGGGTCATATTGCGTGATATGCCGAGCTACAGCTTCGCCAAACAAACCGATATTGTGATGACGACTATGACACTGCATAATTTTATTCGGAGGCACCTGTCGCGGAGGGATATTGATTTCAATGACTTCGAGCAGGGAGATGGTGATGAGGGGGTGAGCACACAAGGGCATCAAGTAGTTTGTCCTGATACAGCAAGCGGGGTAGATGAGATGATCACGTTGCGTGAAAATATAGCGCAACAGTTGTACACTTCTAGATCTTAGATGGTGAGATGAATTGTTGATATTTTTATCTATTATAGTAAGTATTATCAAGATTGTGTATTTGATGGAACACATTTTTTTTTCAAAAACTCCATTTAACCTAAACAAAATTTATAAAACTCCAATTCAATAAGCACTGAAAACTCCATTTCACTCAAACAGTTTAACAAAACTCTATTTCTCAGAAACAGCTCTTTCTCAAAACTCTATTTCTGATCAGCAGCTTTTCATCAGCAACAGCCCAACCAAACGGACCCTTAATATGGAAAAATTAGAGTTAACATCTTATTATCATGTATTGGGTGAGTAATGATTATCAAATATTACAAACATAAGATTTTTAGTTAATATATATATATATATATTGATTATGAGTTTACATGTTTTTTTACAGGTACACAGATTCACAACTAAAGAAGTTTAGATGCACAAGAAATGTATATTTTCATAATCTGACATCTATTTTTGCTTTTAATGATAAGTTTGTCAAGGAGCGTATTAAATCACGAGTACAAGAGCTAAAAAATAGGCTTGCTCAACTTCAACCAGATTCTTTATTATTTTTGTCATATCATAGAGAGTAAGTATCAATAATTATTGCTATTTTTATTGCTATTCAAGGTATTACTTATTAATGATTTTATTTGTTAATTGTTACACATAGTACATTGGATGTTGACCATTATTGAATACGATAACAATACAATTTATTGGCTTGATCCTTTAAATAAGGACATTCGTGATGATCTAAAAAATGTCATTGCACTGTAAGTTTATTAATTAGTATTTTTCCTATTTGTAATTTAGATTTTGCTGTAAACTAATTTTTTTAAATATTTTATGAAGTGCATTGAAGGATTTGGCAAATGACCGGAAAGTCAAATTTCAAAAATTAAAGGTTTTACGGTGGAAGCCGGTAAGCTATAACCTATATGAGTATATGTTATATAATTATTTTCATATTTACAATTCTAAATTCTAATGTTTACTATTTGCTTATTTATTTAGTGCCCTAAACAACCGGATAATATTCAATGTGGGTATTATATCATGTGCTACATGATTGACATAGTTGATGCTCTTAGGAGTACGACAATGCCATCAGGGGTAAGTTAACTGCATATAGTTTCATACATGATAATAATTGTGTTGAATTTATTTTAACAAATATTTTTTTTATTGCAGATCTATTATGGAGTGGATGAATTTTCGCATGAGAAAATAGATAATATGCGAAATAAGATTTGTGATTATATAATCACTACATGTGCGACATGAAAAACGATTGAAAGTTAGAAAGTAGAAACATATATTGTTTTATTGCTAAACAAATGTAATTGTGTAATTGTGTATGTGTTAGTGTGTTGCTTTATACTTATGTAGAAAACTAGAAATAGAACTGTATGAAAATTGATGTATGAACTATTTGTGTAACTGTGTATAAATTTTAATTGTAATTGTTTATGGACATTGACCCTACTTAACTCTGAATTTTATAGCTCTTGTTTCAGTTGTTTGTGAAAGATGGAAGACCAAAACATCAACAGTCTTGCTCTATCCGTTGATAGCAATGAGCTTGACCCAAAAACTGATCCTAAAAGAAAAGCAAATTCAAATGATCCTGGATGGAAGTATGGACATTGGCCTGACATAAAGGATAAAAATACCGTTAAATGTAATTTGTGTGATAAAGTATATAAAGGTGGGATCAAAAGATTGAAACAACACTTATGTGGCGGATATGGAGATGTGGCAAAGTGTTTTAAGACTACTTCAGAAATAGCAACTGAGATGTATGCAGCTTTAAATGATAAAAAAAGGAAAAGGTGGATTTGACAGCTGATGATGATAATGTAAGTGAACAAGAAATAGAGCGAACAGGTTCACAAAATATATCTCCGGCATTATCTACAGCTAAAAGTTCATTTGTCCCAAGTTCTGGGACAAGTGCAAAAAAAAAAGTACTCCACCTTCCACAAAAACGGGGCCCTATGAATGCTCATGTAAGACGTGCTCCCGAAGATGTAGTTGATGAAAGATGTGCTAAACGTCCTGCACAAACTACTATTGAGAGATGTTTTAGATCTCCTGAAGAGAAAAAGAGAGTTGATGGTTATGCTGCAGATTGGTTCTATGAATGTGGAATTCCTTTCAATGCTGCAAATGCACGAAGTTTTGAAGTAATGCTTGAAGCAGTTGGACAGTATGGGCCTGGTTATAAAGGCTCTAGTTATCATGATTTACGAGTCTCTTTGTTAATAAATTCAAAAGAGAAAGTTAAGGAGATGTAAACAAAGTATCAAGCGTATTGGAGGAGATATGGTTGCACTCTTATGTCAGATGGTTGGACGGATAGAAGAGGGAGACATTTGATCAATTTCCTAGTTAACTGTCCAGAAGGAACTTATTTTATGGGTTCCGTAGATGCATCCGGTCATATTCAAGATGCCACAATGCTATCAGAGTTGCTTGATAGTAAAATAACAGAGATATGAGCAGATTGCGTTGTTCAAGTAACTTTTTTTGGTTATTTTAATTTTCATATTTCATGTTTAATAGTCTACAACTATAGACTATAGAACTATAGAAGTATAGAACTTTACATATATAAAAAGTTATGTTGTATGCAGGTAGTGACTGACAATGCCTCCAATTATAAGGCAACTGGTAAAATTTTAATGGAGAGAAGACCCACATTATTTTGGACTCCTTGTGCAGCTCATTGTATTGATCTCATGCTAGAAGATATAGGCAAGCTGCAACAAAACAAAATGGTGATAAGAAAGTGAAGGATGATTACAAATTTCATCTACAGGCACACTCGTTTACTTGATGCAGTAAGGACTACTATTGGTGGTGATCTAGTCCGGCATTCAGTGACTAGATTTGCAACATCATTCCTTACTCTACAAAGTGTGCTTAAGCATGAGGAGAAGTTGAAATTATTCTTTGTGTTGCCTTCATGGAATGCTGCTAATCTGGCAAAAACCGAAGCCGGAAAACAAGTTGTTGAAGCAATACTTTCAACTGTTTTTTGGAATGGAGTAAGAGATTGCCTAAAAGGAGGAAAGCCACTAATAGCCGTGTTGCGATTAGTAGATGGTGATGAAAGGCCAGCTATGCCTGAAGTATATGTGGCAATGGAAGAAGCCAAACAAAAGATCAAAGATCATTTTGATAATAAAAAAAGATTATATAAAAAAATTATTGACATTATTCAAAATAGGTGGACAAATCAAATGGAGCAACAGTTGTATAGGGCGGCTTTGTTTCTAAATCCAAACAAATATTTTGAATATGAGGAAAAACATCCCGATGATACTTGGAAATTTCAAGATGCTTTCAATGATGTTATTGCAAGACTAGTGCCTGATCAACAATTGCAAGACAAGATTGCAGAGCAAGACACTAACTATAAAGCATCTCGAAATAGTTTTGGAAAACATATGGCTATTAGGCAACGAACCACCTTAAATCCAAGTAAGTATTGATTACGTTTTTATTTTTTCTTAAACTACTTATATGTTATACTAATTTATTTGTCTTAAATAAATAGTGGATTGGTGGGGTGCACATGGATGACCGAATGTTGACCTTACAAAGGTAGCATTGCGCATACTTGACTTATGTTCTTCTTCTTCTAGTTGTGAGCGCAACTGGAGTACTTTTGAGTTTGTAAGTATACAAATATTTAATTTAAAATTGAACTTGTTTTATCCACTAACAAATAACAAGTTTGCAACTATCTTGATTCAGATTCACACAAAGAAAATAAATAGATTGGAGCATCAACGGCTTAATGATTTTGTATACATCCAATACAATCGTCATCTACAAGCACGATTCCAAGAAAGACGTGAAAAAGGAAGAAATTATAACCCTTTAGTGCTTGATGAGCTAGATTGGAGTAATGAGTGGATGATGAACAAACCAGAGGAAGCTTTAGTTTATGATGATGATGATCTCACATTGGAAGTTGTAGAGAGAGCTATTGGGATTGGGGCTCGAAATTTACGAAGTGGTGCTCCAGCTAATCTTGAACTAGTAGCTGAAGGGGATGAAGATCTAGATCATTTTAGCTTTGCAAATGATGATGAAGATCTTGTTGATAATTATGGGCAAATGATGAGTACCTCAAACCAACTAAGCTCATGCAATGCCAATGACGATTTACTAGATGATGATTCTATTTGATCTAAAAAATTATTAATGCTACATTGCTATTGTGTATTAGTGTATGATGATAACATTTTGGTATTGAGTGAAATGGTTGTGAATCTTGTGATTTTCATTATATATATTGATTCTGAATGTTATTTCTATTTGATTCTGAATGTGTGATTGACTGATTGTTCATGCCACTATTCCTCATTGCGTGGAATGATACTGTGTACCTGAATGCTGAATGAAAAAAACTGTGTATCTGATACTGTGTACTTGAATGCTGAATGACTTCTGGGAGTGTTGAAAATTCTCTTTCAGGCTTAAAAAAAACTGGGACTATAGACAGTGGTTATTTCAATAACCGCTGTCTATAGTCCCCTGACAGTGACTATAGACAACGGTTATTAAAATAACCACTGTCTATAGTCACTTGGCAGTGAATATAGACAGCGGTTATTTTAATAACCGCTGTCTATAGTCACTGCCAGGGGACTATAGACAGCGGAACTATAGTCCCCTGGCAGTGACTATAGACAGCGGTTATTAAAATAACCGCTGTCTATATTCTTCATTTGTTAAAAAAAAATGTCGCCTAGCATTTGCTCGCCTTATTGTCGCCTAGGCGCCCGCCTTGTCGCCAAAGCGTCAAGGCGGTCGGGGCTCGCCTTGGTACGGCTTGACGCCATGATAAGAATGATTGAAAATCATGTCAGTCAAACTGGAGTTTCAATCTGCAATGAAGATATGTATGAATTTTGGAGCGTACGCATGCTTACACTTTTTGATTCTTAAGAACTATTAGATGTGGTGGAAAGGGGCATACAACAACCACTGCACGGGAAAATCACGCCAGTCAAACTTGTAATCCAAGAATGCACAAAAAATGTCAAAGCTTTGTTTTTAATTCAACAAGGCGCATCAAATGCAATTTTCCCGTGCACAATGGGTGCTACGACGACAAAGGAGGCATGTGATAAACAGAAAGAAAAAAATTTAAAGGCTCCCAAAAGGTAATATATATCCATCAAAGTTCATACATTTTGGAGACAATTAGATGCGCTGAATAAAGTATGCATGAACAGATAGGCATGTTCCAATTATGTTTCCCGAATTATATACAATTAACGCTCTGTTTGGGACAGCTCTGGCGGATAGAAAATCTATTTTCCAACCGCCAGAGCTGTTTTTTAGCTGTTTGGGACAGCTCTTTAGCCCAGCTTTTTGAAAAGAGCTTCTTCAAATAAGCTGTTTCAGAAGCTCTTTGAGAAGCCAGTCCAACATAGCTTTCTAAAAACCGTTTTTTCTGTTTTTAGTTTTTTCTCTTTTATTAACTCCACCTCGTTGCATACCACTTCAGTATTTTCGTCCGAGCGCGTATTTTCGGTCGGGCACTCGTTTTCGACCGTGCACTCATTTTTCGCCCGGGCTCTCGTTATTTTCGCCCGGGCGTGCATTTTTCGCCCGGGCAGTCATTTTTCGCCCGGGCGCGCGTTTTTTTCGCCCGAGCGGATATTTTTCGCCCGGGCGGCCATTTTTTTGCTCGGGCGCGCGTTTTTTCGCCCACGCGGCCATTTTTCGCCCGCGCGGCCATTTTTTGCTCGGGTGTGCATTTTTCGCCCGAGCGGTCGTTTTTCGCCAGGGCGTCTGTTTTTCGCCCGGGAGGCCTTTTTTTGCCCGGGCACGCGTTTTTCGCCCGAGCGCTTGTTTTTTGCCCGGGCGGCCGTATTTCGCCCGGGCGCGCATTTTTCGCCCGGGCAGTCGTTTTTTCGCCCGGGTGGACGTTTTTCGCACGCGCGACGGTTTTTCTCCTGGGAGGTGGATTTTCGCCCGTGCGCGCGTTTTCCCACTTGCTGCTGTTTTTCGCCCGTGCGGCTGTTTTTCGCCCTGACAACCATTTTTCGCCTCGACGCGCTTTTTCGCCCGGGCGCGGGTTTTTTGGCCAGGCGCGCGTTTTTCGACTGTGCGGCTGTTTTTCGCCCGGATGCGCATTTTACGCCCGGTCGCGCATTTTTCCCCCGAGCGGCTATTGTTCTCCCAGACGGTCGTTTTTGCCCGGGGTGCGTGTTTTTCGCCCGGACGCGCGTTTTTTGCCCGAACCCGCGTTTTCGACCGTGCGACCGTTTTTCTCTCGGGCGTCTGTTTTTCGCCCGGATGCGTATTTTTTTGCCCAGCCACGCAGTTTTCGCCCGGCGGCTATTGTTCTCCCGGACGGCCGTTTTTGCCCAGGGCGCATTTTTTCGCCCGGGCGCGCGTTTTTCACTCGGGCGCCCGTGTTTTGCCCATGTGACCGTTTTTTGCCCGAGCGAACGTTTTTTGACCGGTATGTTGTTTTTCACCGAGCCATCCGTTTTTTGCCCGGGCAACCGTTTTTCGCCAGAGCGACCATTTTTTGGCCGGACACGCGTGTTTGCATGGGCGCGAGTTTTCACAACCATTATATTTCAATATTTTTATTTAAAAAACAGTTTTCGAACAGTTGTTCGGTACTTAAATGAAAGCTATATTCGATCATCACTTATGCAAAGACTCTCCAAACAGTCTCCAACTCTCTTATAAAAGTTTTTCTGAAAGCTCTATTCTAAAAACTCTATTCAATCAACAGATTTTCCATCCGCTAGAGCTGTCCCAAACAGAGCCTAAGTCATTGATGACAGACTAATTCAGATAGAAGATCTATAGGACATTTGAAATTAATTACTCAAAAAGACACATCCATTATAACATAGACCATATGTACAGAAGAACTGCATGGATGAAATCACAAACAAACAGTATGTGGATTTGATAATAAACCACAAAACAAACAATATGGATTCAAAAAAAAAAAGGCAAATGCTGGACCTTGGAATAGATGGAAGCCAGACCACCTCTTATTGGGTATTTTTGTGCTTGGATGAAATCAATAACCTTCTCCAATGATAAAAGTTATTTGAAAATGAATTTTCTGCCGTCCAAAGATGGCAGACCCGCTATTATTATGTGCATCAGAGCCTGTCAGATTAATTTGAACATAAGTGTGAAAAATCTACTCATATGCAGGTAGATATATTGCAATCTATATTTTTGAGTTGCAGACAATGCAAGAGGATTTGTGTTAATAGAAATGCTAATCAATTACATAATATACCATAAAAATATATACATACATATATAAATGCATGCTACAGGTAGGTGTTCCTTGTAGCTGCTTGCTGAGGGTGGGAGCAATAAATTGCTCACAGTTTTTGAAAAACCACTGCAAACGGCAGTTTTTATCTCCTGCAGACTGCAGTTTGAATAAACTACAGCTTGCGGTTTATAAAAACTGCAAGGTGCAGTTCATAAAAACTGCAAGGTGCAGTTCATAAAAATCGCAGCTTGGGGTTTGCAATAAACTGCATTATGCAGCGAAAAACACAAATATCACAATAGATTCAGAGTAAGAACTACAGAGAAACAACATTCAGTAATCATAGAATCATGGTCTCCATTCAGTAATCATAGATCCATTTAAACTTTAAGTTGTGCCTCCATTTGTGTCTTCATTTCGGTAATTTGAACATCAAACTGCGATTGCATTTCCTCTCGAAGCTGAGAACTGATTGACTCAACTGCTTCATGACTGGGTTGTAAATCAAATAGACGTCGGACTATGAAAATATATTATGTTGAGTTTAAGAAAAATCTTTGACAGAGTAATAGTAATGAAAACGAATATGAACAATGTTTAACATAGCAAGAAGAAATATAACAATGAGTAAAACGCTCGCACAAAGCATGCAAGTCTACAATAGACTAGTCAATATATGCAAAAAAATAGATGGAGTGAATGTATTAAAAAGTTTTTACATAATATCTCTGGGCATCAAATTTTCTTTCAATCAAAATGGTAAATATGTTGTACTGCTATTTTTAGATTAAGGAATTCTCCTATTTGTTCAAAATTAGTAAAATGATCTAATCAATGCTACAATAGACTAGTATGTATACATGACATTCATTACACATTTTCGTAACATGAGAACACAACTTCCGACCATAAGAAGAATCCTAAAAAAGTTAATGTTGACTATGCTTGAAAAATGATAAAGTCATCTACTCATTCACAATGTTCAAGAAATACCAACTATCCAATCGAGAACATTAACTCAACCGGTCATCAACCACACCATTAATGCCACCAACCATAATCTTCATTTGGTTCCATGCTTGTCCATGGAGATGTGTATAGTGTCACACAAGACATCTTATCGATCGATAGTAAAACAATCAAAAAAGGTACTTGTGTTTGAATTCCTTAGAAACCTGTGATTCCAAGCATAAAGTATAATGAAAATAGAACATACCAATATATGTGTTTTCTATTGTCTATCTTAGTCAGCTGCATGTCAAAAAATGTTTCAATAAACCTACCACAGAAGGTTGGGCTTCACACTAATGACCAGCAAAAGCAGTGGATTAAACAAGAGTTAAGAGAAAAAAGTGGAAATTAATTTTTCTACCATAGAAACTCATTTATTTAATTAACTGATCAACACAGTTACAATGAAGATCTGAAAATGACAGTTTCATATTCAGATATATCTAAAGCCAGCTGCTTGTCAAAAAAATGTTTGACTACTTCAGATATGACAACAGTAAAATACAAAGAATACAACTTTTTTATTATGTTTACCTTTTGGCAATGCAGGCAAAGCAATAACTCTTGATTATTAACCATTAATAAATTGAGTGTTTGATAACAGTGGTTGGTCTAACCTCATGAGTAATAATAAAGACTTATTTATTCAACTTGATGATATCCTCAAGCAGAAGTAAATTTAGGAGATGGTAAAACAGTGAAAATACAAGGAAAGAGAACCATCTCAGTTCTCAACAAATATGGAATTTCAAAACAAATACATGATGTATTTTTCATTCCATAACTTACCCAAAACTTATGAAGCACAGGGCGACTTGTGAAAATGGCTATACAATTATATTTGATAAAGGGGAATGCCATATTATTGAAAAATCTTCTAAGACAAGCCATGTCTATCCAGATGTCTCATAAAAAGAAAATTCCCTTCACAATGGCACATAATACAACACTTGTTTGCAACCAAGCAAATTCAATAAGATTATGACATCAAGGGTATGGCACATATGACATCAAAAATCTAATGTAGAGCATTATAAGAGGATGAACAACAAAACAGCATGAAGGAGGCCCGTCAGAAAACATGAAGAATACAAATCATTACAGTATAAACCAATCCACACTGCGAGGGAGGCCCGTCGGAAGAGGATGGGAGGAAAGGAGAAAATTACCTAAGCAGCGTGAAGGAGGCCTGTCGAAAGAGGCATCGTCGAGATCGGTATGCCCCCTAGGGCTTCGTCACCTTGTCGTTGCGATGTCGCAGATTACTGGGGTAGGAGGTGCGGAGGGTCAGGGATGGAGTAATTACTCTGATGGAGGCGGCGAATGGTGGAGGCGGCGAATGCTAGAGGGTCGAATGGAGGAATGCGTGCCGCGTGAGTGAGGGTGTCGAGCTGTGAGAGGAGCGATTTTAGGAATAGGTTTCCATGGGCGCTGCAAGAACTAATAATATTTAGTATTAGCCACGCTAAAACTGTGGCAAATACCCTTACTTTTGCCATAATTACGATTTGCCGTGGCTAATACCAAAGAATTAGCTGCGCTTTTTTCAACCATGGCTAAAATATAATTATTAGCTACAATTTTTACAACCGTAGCTAATACTCTATTATTAGCCACGGTTTTTGACCTCTGGCAAAAACATGTGTGACTAAAAATCAATTTTCTAGTAGTGTATATATTTCCAAATCCGACAACATAAAAATGCCCCTTTCATCACGTATCCAACTTGAGAGGTTAGATTGCTGCCATTATTCAGACCGTTGCAGGTCCTTTTCAGATATGGTATAAGCAACTCAATGCCAAGACCTCTCGCATAGCCTCCTCCTCCGTTCATCTTGGTTGCTCAGTGCTTGTTACTTAGTGCTTGTTCCAACCTGGCTCTGATACCATGTGAGATTTTCTGGATCTAAGGACACCACAAACACACCAAATAATGAACAAAAAACCCGCCTCTATTACTTAACACAGGATTAATTACACTTTACAAGAGATAAGGCTGAATACAAGTTGCATACAACTTGATTCACAATAACCAGAAGATATAAAAAACTTGGTCACAGACAGTGTCCGCTCTCCTCCACTTCACGGTACCGCCGACGCTAACACCTAACATCAGCGCTATCTCGCGAGTACTCTCTCACACCTCACACTCACTAGCTTGCACTCGCAGCTCGCTAGCCACACTCGCACTCGCTCCACTCGCTAGCTACTCTCGCTACCACCGGCGCTAGCACTAGCGCCCGCGCTATCTCGCGAGTGCTCTCTCTCCTTCTCGCTCAAGAAGCTCTCTCTGAGTTCTCTCACACTCTCTAACATAAAGAAAGGGGGGTCTGCCCTCCTGTTTATAGGCAGGGAGGGACCTTCTAGAAGCTGAGCTACCGCCGGCGGTAGCGCTAGCGCCGGCGCTAGCTCACTTCACAAAACTAACAAATCTGTGAATAAATAAACAAATATCTTGATGACATACTAAGGCTTTATTTGACGCGGCGGTGGTGGGCGGAAAGGGCGGATGCAAACGCCGCTTTCGAACCGGAGAGGGAGAGGTGGGGGTCGAAACAGAGCAAATCAGGGCCGTTTCCTCCTTGCTGCGGGTGCAAATGGAGCAAACGCCGCCGACGCCCGTTTGGTTACGCGCCGTCAGACGGCATTTGCTCCAAACGGAGACGGCGAAACGCCGAACCAAACGAAGCCTAAAGTACCAAACTGGAGGAAACAACTAATTTAATCAAATGTTAGCATGAAAGTTGTATAAATGCAAATATGTATGTAAAGTAGTCCTAAAAATCCTCCAATTTCATTCGGAACCTTTGATAAACAAACAAAAAGATACTTAGAATAGTTTAACATCATGTGCAACAGAATAGTGGAGGAAGATCGTAGATCCTTTTCTCTGGCTATCGTAAATCGCAAGAAGGAGGTTTGCTGGTTGCGCCGCGCCGATCTCCCGCCATCAAGTGAGATCGCAGATCGTGAAGTTTCGCGACCCACTGTTGCAGATCCATTCGCGATTTCCTGCGCTACCTGTTCTGCCGATCCAGTCGCGATTCTACTGTTCTTCTTCGTCGCCGATCGCAAGAGATCGAAGGAGTTTTTCGACAATGTTTCTGCGAATCCTCTGCGTTTCTGTGAAGGAGATCGGAGCCGTTACTGCGCTGCTCTTTCGCTGAAGAATCGCAACTCCTGTTGCTGTTCTTCTTCCCCTAGATCCAAGGATCTGCTCCTGCTATTTCTCTTCCCGTCGAGGAAGATCGCTGGTTTTTCGTTTCTGCCTGATCCAGAAGGAAAAGGGGTTCTCTTCCCTGTCGCAGATCAGGATTTCTACTGCTGAAGATTTTTTTTTTCAGATCGTTGTTTGGGAGAGAAAATATAAATCTGTTCTTCTCAACCAAACAGATCAAGATCCAAATAGCTCCAGAAGAATTATCAGATCCATTTTTTGCTAGTTTGGATCTCACCTTTTATCTCGGATCTTGCTGGTTGCCCGATTCTTGCCATCTAGGAGGGCATCGTCTTCTTCCTGGATCTAAGAAATATTCTCCAGTCCTTGATCAGGATAGTGGAGTTTTTTGCCAGTGGAGGAACTTTGGTCAGAAGTGCGGGTTCTTGCCATTGATTCTAGTCTTCGACGATTGTTTTTCAACAGTGCGGAGGAGCAAACAAATCTTTTACTGGATTGGATCCGAAGTGCCCTACTCGTCTCCGAACGGCCCAGGTGACTTTGTTTCAATTTTTTTTCTGTTCTAGAATTCTGCTGTGATGTCGAAGAAAGGCGCGCTCGACGTCGCCAAGCTACAGTCGTTCGACACGTCCGATTTCCTCAGTTGGAAAATTCAAGTTCAACTAGGAATGAAGGAACGCGAAATCTTCTACACTGTGCAGAGCGACTTTGCGTATCTGTTAGATCCAAAGCTACTTCACAATAGACTTGGACACGTTCACTATAAAAAGATGCACGATCTAGCTAAGAGTCACAACATTCCGTTAGATTTCTCTATTCGATTTGATAGGTGCGAGGTTTGTGCCCAGACCAAAACAACTAGAAACCCTTACAAGACCGTTTCTAGGAGCACACAACTTTTGGAATTGATTCATTCCGACCTCTGTGATTTTCGGAGTCATGCCACTAGAGGGGGAAGGAAGTATCTAATTACCTTCATTGACGATTTCTCCAGATTTTGTCATGTCTACCTATTGAAATCGAAAGACGAGACATTCTAGACCTTCAAAATCTTCAAATCTCGGGTAGAAAACCAGTTAAATCTGAAGATTAAGAGTGTACAACCCGTATTCGCCGAGTGGGACCCACATGCCAACTGGCGAGACCTGGGCCAGTCAGATCATTCGCCCGGTGCCCTCACGGACCACTCGCCCGGTGCCCTCACGGACCACTCGCCCGGAAGCGTGGGCATTCGCCCAGCTAAGCGGGTGCCCAGCGCGTGGTACCCTCACGGACCACTCGCCCAAAAGGTTTTGAGGGGGAAATGACCATAATACCCCTTGTGGGCTGCAAATAGCCCTTCGGAACAGCGGAGTTAGGCTATTAGCAGACCAATTTGGGGTGCGGTTAGTAAAACTAAAATGCGGATTCGTGTTATTTGCAGACCAGCCTAGAAAAATCTATAAATAGACCCTTAAGGGCACCTTGGAGGGGATCCGATTCCTTGAGAGTCTTCTCCTCCAGGCTAGTTTTGGTTGGCAGTCTGTGTCCTCCAAGGTGCCCGACTGAGCTTTGGTTTGGGAGGGGAAGCTCTCTAAGATCTTCCAGGTGTGTGGCGGGACCTCCTCGCTACAGCCTTGGGTCTATTCCAAGTTTCTCATCCACCGGTCAGAGGGTCTAGTGAGGGAGAAGTAAGCGTCGGCTACACCCCCAGTGGGTCCGAACTCAGGAGACCAGTTGCTGGTTTCAATATTTTTGGTGCGGTGAGCATGGACCGTAGCCAGTGAAGGAAAATCCCAAGCTAGGTTCGATGACAGGAGATGGAGGGAATGGTTCTGACTCAGGCCACTCGCAGCCACCAGCGACAGGGGAGTGGCTGGAGATGTTCGAGAAATTCAAGCGAGAAGTCCTGCAGACAGTTCTCGCGGTAAGGGGCGAATGCGAGACGCCAGCTGTTCCCATCATTCCACCCCAGCAGGTCGGCGAGAACGCTCCGGGGCAGCGGCTGGGAAAGGAGGTGCCAGCAGAAGAAAGTGCGCAAGATCTCCCGGGGCGACAGCTATTCAGCAGTCCGGCGAGTGCTGAGGTGTGCGAGTTGGCTCCGCGCGAGAGGACCATTCGCCGAGCAGGGGAAGGGAGCCCCTTTTGCGAGATGATCCTCTCGGCTCCAGTGCCAGAGGGGTTTCGGGGGCCGGAGATGTCCTACTACACCGGCAAGGAGGACCCGGTCGTGCACCTGCAGTGGTTTGAGGACATGACGTCAATCCTTCCCATGTCGGATGCTTTTCAATGCCGACTCTTCGCAACCACCCTGAAGGAGAAAGCAAGGGACTGGTTCCACCAGCATCCCACAGGTTCCATCTACGCGTTCGATGATTTGCGTCGGGGCTTCCGGCTGCGCTTCTCAACGTCGAAAAAGAGGAAGAAGGATGCGGAGGCTCTCTTCAAGATCAGGCAAAGGGAGGGGGAATCCCTGTCACATTACGTGGA
The DNA here is from genome assembly GCA_033032865.1 of Dactylorhiza incarnata. Classification (NCBI taxonomy): domain Eukaryota; kingdom Viridiplantae; phylum Streptophyta; class Magnoliopsida; order Asparagales; family Orchidaceae; genus Dactylorhiza; species Dactylorhiza incarnata. The sequence continues at coordinate 2,493,458 of JAWHQI010000344.1, forward strand.
TAGGTTCCAGGAGGAGATACACCTTGTGCAGGAGGTGCCGGGATTCGCCCTCAAGATGGCGTTCATTGTGGGATTGAGAGACGGGTTCTTCAAGATGGACCTGAAGAGGAGGGCTCCGGTCTCCTTTGAGGAGTTGATGGAGCGAGCGGCGGAGGAGATAGAAGGGGAGGCGGCCAACCCGGAGTTCTACAAAAGGTTGGCAAAGATGAGCGAGCCTGAGGTGAGGCAACAAGAGGGAAGAAGGAGAGAGGAACCCAGAGGTCAGGGGTTCGAGAGGCCACCTCAAAATTGGAGGTATCAGGAGCCCCACAACAGGTTGGGGTGGAGGAATCAGGAGAGACCAGCGAGAGGTCAGGAAGGAGGATACCAAGGAAGGGAGATGGGGGGAGTCAATCCGGGGTGGAGGCAGGGCCCCCGACCCCCTCACCCTCCGCAAGAGCAAGCCATGGCGGTAGGCCGAGGAAGAGGAGGAAGAGGAGCTAGAGGAGGAAGAGGAAGAGCGGGAAGAGGGGGCAGGGTGGTGTTGCCCTATTGTGACTTTCATCAGGAAGAGGGTCACGCAACGGCCACCTGCCCCGAGTTCCTGGAGATGAGGGAGAGGGGGCAGCCATGACAGCAGCCGATCAGGATTGAGGAGGTGTTCCCGGAAGGGGAAGAGGATAGGTGTGAATACCGGGCTGATGTAGGAGCAAGGGGGGGAATCGGGGTGATTCATGGTGGGGTTGGGATAGAGGCCTCTCGCAAGAGGAGCTTCCAGGCGATGTTCCGAAGGGACGTCGCGTCGACTTCCCAAACCCCACCCCCCTCAGAGAAGCTCACCTTCTCCTCGGAAGACATGCCAGATTATGAGGATCCATTCTGCGACGCCCTGGTGATCCAGATGGCGATTGAAAATTTCACGGTCTCCCGGATCCTGGTGGATAACGGGAGCTCAGTGAATGTGATCTTCAAGAAGGCCTTCGACGCGATGGAGGTGGAGAAGAAGAGGGTGCATGCCTCCGACGGACCACTGTTTGGTTTCTCAGGGGAGCGAAAGGAGGTCGAGAGAGGCGTGGGTCTCCAAGTGACGTTAGGAAGGGTCCCAAGGAACTGCCGGTTCGTCATTGTGGACGCTCCGAGCAGCTACAATGCTATCTTCGGACGCCCTCTCATTAGTGCTTTCCGGTGCGTGCCCTCATCGTACCACCAGTGCCTGAAGTTCCATAGTGGAGGAGTCCAGGTCCGGATCCGAGGAGATGCTAAGGTAGCGAGGCAGTGCTATGTGACTGCCGTCAACACCATCTCTTGGATGGCGGAGGCTGAGAGGATGGATAAGGAGATGACGAGGCCGGAGGGGGCAGGAGAAGAAGTGGAGAAGAGAGGAGTAGAGGAAGAGGGCGGTGCCCGAAAGGAGAGTATAGAGGTCGCTCAGGAGGAGCAGGAGATCGAGCCGATGGAGGCGGAAGGAGCTGCAGAGGAAGAGGCCCGGGAGGAGGGGCGAGAAGCAAAGGGCCAATGGGAAGAGCCAACCCGGCTCGAGGCGGCAGAAGAGGTGGTAGAGATGGAGGTCATCACCTAGGAGGGAAGGGTGAAAGAGGTGCGGATCATCGGGGGTCTTGGCCCGGAGGACAGGGTGAAGATGCTGGAGTGCATCCAGAAGAACGTGGATGTCTTCGCATGGAGCGCAGCTGATATTCCAGGCATTGAGGCGGACGTGGCTTGCCATCGTCTCAACCTCGAGCCAGGAGCCCGCCCCATCCGGCGGAAGAGAAGGACCTTCGCCAGCAAGCTCGAAGAACCAATCCGCGGGGAGGTGGCCAAGCTCCTCGAAGCAGGTTTTGTATCGGAGATCCAGTACCCAGGCTGGGTCTCCAACGTCGTAATGGTAAAAAAGGCCGATGGACGCTGGCGTATGTGTGTAGATTTTTCATTGTTAAACAAGGCCTGCCCTAAGGATTGTTATCCCCTGCCTCGGATCGATGCGCTGGTTGACTCAGCCGTCGGTTTTTCTGTGATGAGTTTTTTGGATGCTTTTTCAGGTTATCACCAGATCAGGATGCACCCCCCGGACGTCAAAGACGTCTCGTTCATCACCAGGGAGGGATGCTACTGCTATAAGATGATGCCTTTCGGGCTGAAAAATGCAGGAGCAACCTACCAGAAGATGATGGACTGGGTATTTAGGGAGCAAAGGGGAAGGAACCTGCAGGTCTACGTGGATGACCTTATGGTGAAGAGCAAGTGCGTGAACTCTCACATCCAGGACCTCGAGGAGACCTTCGCCACCCTACGCAAGTACAAGATGCGCTTGAACCCCCTGAAGTGTGTGTTCGGGGCCAGTAAGGGGAAATTCCTGGGGCACCTTCTCACCCCTTGGGGGGGTAGAACCTAACCCGGACAAGGTTAAGGCCATAATGGAGCTGGGGTCGCCGCGGAACGCCAAGGAAGTTCAGCGCTTGACCAGAAGGCTCGCATGGCTGAGCAGGTTTCTCTCCCGAGCCGGGGAGAAATGCTCCTCCTTCTTCAAAACGTTACGAGGTAACCAGAAGTTTGAGTGGACAAAAGAATGCGAGGAGGCCTTTCAGGCCTTGAAGAGCCAACTCACCAAGGCTCCGCTACTCCAAGGTCCCAAAGAGGGGGAGGATCTATATCTATATCTCGGGGTCGGGGCTGAGGTCGTAAGCTCCGTCCTGGTTCGGGAGGAAGGCAAGAAGCAGCTGCCCGTCTACTACGTGAGTAGAGTCCTGAGGGAGGCGGAGCTCAGGTACCCGATTTTGGAGAAGTTGGCCTTTGCTCTGGTTGTCGCAGCAAGGAAGCTCAGGCCATACTTCCAGGCCCATTCAATTCAAGTAGTGACGTACCACCCTCTCCGCCAGATCTTCGAAGGAGTGGAGCACTCGGGAAGGCCCGCAAAGTGGTCGATAGAGCTAAGTGAATTCAACATTACCTTCGTCCCTCGACTATCCATGAAGGCGCAGGTGGTGGCTGATTTCATGGCAGATTATGTGGCCGAGATGGAGGAAGATGGAGCCCCTCGTCATGTTCCGTGGAAGCTGCTGGTGGACGGGGCTTCGGGCAAGAATTCTCTCGGAGGAGGGGTGGTGCTGGAGAGTCCCAACGGGGTGAAGATCGAGCAGACACTAATGATACACTTCCCAATCACCAACAACCAGGCGGAGTATGAGGCGGTGATCGCCGGTCTGCGGCTGGCCCAGGAGCTCGGAGTCCATGACGTGGAGGTCCTCACCGACTCGATGGTAATAGCCTCTCAGATCAGGGGAGAGTTCGAGACGAGGGAACCTGCGCTCATAAGGTACTTGGCCAAAGTGAGAGATCTCGTGGGAACGTTCAAAACTTTCTCCATCCGGCATATCCCTCGGGAGGAGAGCACCCCAGCGGATCGGTTGGCCAAATCCGGTCCTCGAGCCGGGGGACCCTGACAGATCTATTCCGCCCTTCGATCGAGGAGGGAGAGCTCATGAAAGTGGAGCAGCGGCCCTCCTGGAAGGATCCCTTCGTCACCTTCCTTGCAACGGGAAAGTTTCCGGAGGAGGTTCCGGACTAGAGGCGCTTCCGATATAAGTCCGCCTACTACGTGCTCCATGAGGGGGACTTGTATCGGAAGACCCTCTCGGGCCTCTTGGCCCGGTGCATCTCGGAAGATGAAGTCCCGAGGATCTTGGAAGAAGTTCACTCCGGCGAGTGCGGCAGCCACTCGGGGAGCAGGATGTTGGAGGCAAGAATAATGAGGCAGGGATACTTTTGGCCAACCCTAAGCAAAGATGCGGCCACCTTCGCCAAGAAATGCCATAAGTGCCAGATGTTCGCCCCGCTTCAGCTCATGCCAGATCAGAGGCTAAGGAGTATCACGGCACCCTGGCCATTTGCCATATGGGGGATGGATCTGGTAGGACCCTTCCCCCAGGCTAGTGGGCAGAGGAGGTTTCTCTTAGTCATGATCGACTACTTCTCAAAGTGGTTGGAGGTCAAGGCGCTGGCTAAGGTCACCTCCCAGGTGGTCCGCAACTTCATATGGGGGGGGGGAGATCATCTGTCGGCATGGTCTTCCGCAGGCCATAGTCACGGACAACGGTTCGCAGTTCGCAAGCGAGGAGTTCATCAGTTTCTGCGGCCAGTTGGGGATAGACCTCAGGTTTGCATCCGTCCACCATCCCAGGAGGAACGGGCAGGTGGAGGCGGCAAACAAGATTATCGTGAACTTGCTCAAGAAGAAGGTGGAAAATCTTAAGGGCAATTGGGTGGAGCAGCTCCCCTCGGTCCTGTGGGCTTTAAGAACCACCCCCAACACCGCCACTGGAGAGACCCCTTTCAAGCTCTCTCACGGCTGCGAGGCCGTCATTCCCATAGAGTTCGAAGTCATGACGCCACGGGTAAAGGCCGCCATGAATGGAGAGGAAGATTGGAGAGCTGGGAACGAAGAGGAGTTGCGGCTCTCCCTCGACCTCATCGAAGAAGCCCGAGATCTAGCAGCCATTCGCCAAAAAGAGGTCAAGCGGCGGATGGCCAAGTACTTCGACAAGCACATCAGGATCAGGCAGTTCGAAAAAGGGGACCTAGTACTCAAGAAGGTTGACGCGGCTGGGAGGTCTGCCGCAGTAGGAAAGCTTAATCCCAACTGGGAAGGCCCCTATGCCGTGGAGGAAGCGCTAAAGTCCGGGGGGTATCGCCTTCAGAACGTGGAGGGCCAACCCCTCAGCCACACCTGGAACGATGACGATCTTAAACGTTTTTATCCCTGAAACTATGTAATAAAAATGTTTTGAAATAAGAATATTTTGTTTAACATGTGTTTGAGATCGATACTGCAGCTTGTGGGAAAAACTCCGAAAGCTCCATAGATGGCCCCGAGCAGACCCGCTGTCCAGGCTCTCATCTAGCTGGCAGGTCCGAAGGCTCACTCGGTGGCAGGTTCTATGTTGAAGGAAAAATGGCCACGAGCAGACCCGCTGTCCAGGCTCTCATCTAGCTGGCAGGTCCGAAGGCTCACTCGGTGGCAGGTTCTATGTTGAAGGAAAAATGGCCCCGAGCAGACCCGCTGTCCAGGCTCTCATCTAGCTGGCAGGTCCGAAGGCTCACTCGGTGGCAGGTTCTATGTTGAAGGAAAAATGGCCCCGAGCAGACCCACTGTCCAGGCTCTCATCTAGCTGGCAGGTCCGAAGGCTCACTCGGTGGCAGGTTCTATGTTGAAGGAAAAATGGCCCCGAGCAGACCCGCTGTCCAGGCTCTCATCTAGCTGGCAGGTCCGAAGGCTCACTCGGTGGCAGGTTCTATGTTGAAGGAAAAATGGCCCCTAGCAGACCCGCTGTCCAGGCTCTCATCTAGCTGGCAGGTCTGAAGGCTCACTCGGTGGCAGGTTCTATGTTGAAGGAAAAATGGCCCCGAGCAGACCCGCTGTCCAGGCTCTCATCTAGCTGGCAGGTCCGAAGGCTCACTCGGTGGAAGGTTCTATGTTGAAGGAAAAATGGCCCCGAGCAGACCCGCTGTCCAGGCTCTCATCTAGCTGGCAGGTTCGAAGGCTCACTCGGTGGCAGGTTCTATGTTGAAGGAAAAATGGCCCCGAGCAGACCCGCTGTCTAGGCTCTCATCTAGCTGACAGGTCTGAAGGCTCACTCGGTGGCAGGTTCTAAATTCTCAAGGAGTGACCTCAAGAGCACTCGCATAGACCACGCGCCGGAACGGTGGTCTCACCTCCCTTTCATAACTACCTAAACGCAGCCCCGTGATGCGCAAATGGTCGAGAGGCTCACTCGGTAGCGGAAAGTCGCAAAGAGCGATGCATCCTAGGTTGTCAACGAGCAGCGGCGAGTGGTCAAGACAGTTACACTACGGCCTAGCGTCCTAATGAGCCTAGCGAGATATAGTAGCGAATGAGAAAAAATTGAGAGCACAAAAATTGTAACCAATATATATATGACAAGAGGACTCGCCACTGTTCATGATTACATCCAAAAAGAAGAGTAAAAAGAAAGCAAAAAATACAAAGGGCCCATCTCATGGGTCAGCGGGTTTCTCGCTAGAAGATCCGTCGCTCTCGCCCAAATCCAGGAGGAGGGCGTCATCTCGTGGCTCGCCGTCCTCACCCTCTGGGAAGGGGATCGAAATGTAAAGCTCGGGGACGACTTGCCGAGCAGAGAGGCATTCGGCCTCGTCTTTCAGGTACCCGGCCTGCCGCAGCACCTGCAGCGCGTGTTTAACGGCGCCTTGAGCATTCTCCTGCATCAGCTGCTCGAGCTCATGGTGGGGGTAAAAGTGCCCCCTGTTCCTTGAGGCGAGTGCTAAGGCTTCGGCTTCTCGCGACCGCTGGGCCTCGGCCTTAACCAGCCGGACTTCCTCCTCAAGGCCGGCCACCCGCGCACGAAGCATCTCGACGACTGTGGTATCCTGAAAAAAATAAAGGTGGTAAGAAGAAAGTGCGTCAATCGGCAACAGAACACTCGCGGGGAGGGAAAGAGTATACCTCTCTGACGGGGCGATCGGCGAGAAGGGTCTCCGCAGCTTCCAGTTTCACCTTGAGTTCACACACCTCGGCGGAAACAGTAGCCTTGGACTCCTCAACCTCCGCCAAGCTCCGCGCCAGTTTGATGCTTCGGCGCGAAGACATATGCGCGAGTTCAAGCGCCCGCAGCATGGCCCTGGCAGTCTCATGAGCGAGAACCTGAGTCTTCTCGGCATCGAAGATTTCGGCATCTTCCCGACCATAGAGGGCATACGCAATGGCGTAAGCCTCACCACTGGCGAGGTCGCTCTCTATCCACGATGGATGGAGGGTGGAGAGCGAGACCCTGTTGGCATTCCTGTCCCACTTTACCAGGGGAGCCCCTGAGGGGTCCACGTACTTCTCGCCGCTGGGGATGTTCCGGTGGTCCCTGGGCAATGAAGGCGGCGGCAACGACGATCCCGCACAGAGTGTAGTCACGCCTGGCACACCCGTCCCCAGGGTTTGGGTCAGAGCACTCGCCCCTGGGGTCTCGACCAAGGCCCCCTTCCCCTTGACAGAAGGACTTTTCGACTTCTTTGAGGCAGAGGAAGTAAGCGCCCTGGGTTTTCGCTTTCGGCCGCTAGGCTTGGAGGTGGAAGGTTCCTCCTGACAGGCATCCGCGGCGGCCTGTGCTAGAGACACAGAGACCCCGGAAGGACGCGGTGGGTGAAGAGGGAAATCACGCACGCCTATGTAAGAATACGAAAGAATCAGCGAATGATAGCAAATCGGCAAAAGCTAAGCGAATGAAGAACATCTAGAAAACTTACCCTCACCCTGCGGGATGGGCGGGAGCGAATTGACGTTTCGCCGGAGGTAGATGAGGTCCATCCCATGCTCCAGGATGTACTGGTGCAGTTTGGCCTCGTGCCCCCTAGAGTCGGAGGCCGGAAGGTTGACTCCTCCTCCTGCACCGGGGCGAGAAAGGTGTTCCCAAGTCTCCCGCTGACAAAGATAAAGCGGCGAACCCAGTCGTGGTTCTTGTTCGGGAGACCCTGGTGCTTGAGAGGGCTTTGGCCCGAGAAGAAGGAGACGCCGTGTGAACATCGGAAAGTGTAGAGCTTGCGGAAGACGGGTAGCGAGAACTCTATCCCTTCTTCCCGCAGATAGCACGCGTACCCGACCAGCATGGCGATGGAGTTGGGGTTAAGTTGGCTGGGCACGACCCCATAGTACCGGAAGGTCTGGCGGAGTTCCGGCCAGATAGGGAGACGAAATCCCACCTCGAAGTGCTCCAACGGGATCGCGAGAGCACACGGCGAGATGGAATTTAGGCGATCATCCGACCCAGGCTTTCGCGCTTCGAACCCCGACGGGACGTAGTCCGCAACCGCGTTTAAGTAAGCCTCATCGGAGAGGTCGCAGGAATCGAAGACGTGGTCGACGAATGCGCTAGCGCACTTGGCCCTTCCTTCGGTCTCGCCACCCATTTTTACGAATGCGGGAGAAGACGTGAATTGCAGAGAAGAGAGAAGCGTGATGTGCTAGCGCAGGGAGAGAAGGGAAGCGGATGGCAAGGTAATTAATACTGTAGCTGGACCGACCTATTTATAGAGGGAATAGGAAACGCTTGGGCTTTCGAGGTAACGGGTGTGCGGATAGCCATCGCGCCTTCCCGGCGCCTCGAAACCCGGGCCGACCCCCTCTCGCCCATTTATGGCGAGTGCCCTATGACTATTCATTCAACGGTTACGCGACAAGGTTGGAAGGGCATTCGGCTGTAAGATATCATTCGGCATACTCAGGCAAGTTGCGAGAAACATAAACGAAATAGAAAGAAAATATTCGTAAAGCACAGAATATGAAATTATTACAAGCGTAAATAAAGTCCAGTATCCTCAGCACCATAAATAGAAAGAAAAGGAAAAATGCAAAGGAGGCGAATGAGGACCAGACTAGCGCTCCTCCCAGTACCACCGACCATGCCCTCACGGCCCAGCCTCCGGAGGCATTCACGGGCGATAGTACGCGAGCATGGAGGTGATCTCGTGAGACGCCAGCTGAAGCTGATCCCGGGCTCGCGCAGCGTGCCTCCCGGGAGAAAGCTCCCCCCTTCACCTCCCAGTCGCTCCACCACCGCGAGAAGGCGCGAATAGTCCTTCCGAAGGTCCTTCAGCTCGCGCGTGACCTCCATCCGCACATCATCCACCTAGCCGGCGATGTTCCGTTGGATATGGATGAGCTTCCCCAAGACCTCCGTGACTCGCTCCTTTAGGGTCGCATGCTCTGAGGAGTCGCCGAGGAAGTCAGAGAGATCCCCGGGAGAGGGGAGGGGCGAGAGCATTCCGTCTTCCCCCTCGTGGTAGGATCCAAAGGGAGAGGCTTCCCGATAGCCTGCGAGATCATAGACTGATCAGTCACGTTAAACAAAGCGGATGCGCTAAATGCAGCAGAGGTCGCTAACCTAGTGAGGGGTCCCCATGACCGGAGGGATGAGACGAATGGGGGTGCGTTTTAAGCGAACCGGCGGGAGGTAGGACCTTTCCCTTTCCAGGACGGTAGGGCTATGAAAAAGGAGCTGGAGCATCCGCTCGGTCCTGTTGACCGGGCCCCTTCTCGGGAGACACCCTCGGCTCATCCGCAAGCACGAAAGGATTCGGTCGAGCAGGGGAGCTCGGAGGAATGAAGTCCCGCGGCGAAAAGACGGGGACGAGAGCTACGAAAAACAATGGTCAGTGACGAGCAGCATGAAGGACGAATCAAGAGGGTTCACAAATTACCGGACTGCAATGAGGTCTCGCCCGGAGGGGGCGGAGGAGCAAGGTCCAGGTCTGGAGGAGGCCTCTCGTTCGCGAGAGGTGGTACGGCGGCACTGCTCGAGACTGCCCCGTGGCCGGCCTCAGGCACCGAAATCCCCTGCGAGCGGCCAGAGCGAATGCAGGATAAGGGACAGGAACCAAACAGAAAGACGGGAGGAATCCTCATACCTGCATCCCGGGGTCCGGAGGATTCCTCGACGGAGGAGTTTTCGCCGGAGGAGTTTTCACCGGAGGGGTATTCGCCGGAGGAGTATTCGCTGGAGACTCCGAGGCGGTCTCGCCTCTTTGACAATTCAGCCGAATCGCCTTGGCCCGAAGCGAGACGTAGGGGGCACTCAGATCCCGTTTAGACATAAGCCAGGGAGCAAATTTGGCAGCCTTGGGGGCGGTTACACTTTGGGCCGCAGCCAGGCGCTCGATCATCTCCTGCGAGAGGGGTCTCGCGGAAGGTTTGTGGGAAAACATTGATATCGGCGAAAGGCCAAGGGAGAGAAGAGGCTCCGAATCGAGGAATGAAAGCGTTCCAGGAAAATCTGACATGAAGAGATATATATAGAGCAACGGTGGGACCCACAGAATCTTATAGGACCAGTCAGCCAGCGCTCATCGAATACCGGGTTGGACTGTTCTTTCCGAGCGCGGGAACCGCTCGCAAAGACCGGGGATTGTGTACAACCCGTATTCGCCGAGTGGGACCCACAGGCCAACTGGCGAGACCTGGGCCAGTCAGATCATTCGCCCGGTGCCCTCACGGACCACTCGCCCGGAAGCGTGGGCATTCGCCCAGCTAAGCGGGTGCCCAGCGGGTGGTACCCTCACGGACCACTCGCCCAAAAGGCTTTGAGGGGGAAATGACCATAATACCCCTTGTGGGATGCAAATAGCCCTTCGGAACATCGGAGTTAGGCTATTAGCAGACCAATTTGGGGTGCGGTTAGTAAAACTAAAAGGCAGATTCGTGTTATTTGCAGACCAGCCTAGAAAAATCTATAAAGAGACCCTTAAGAGCACCTTGGAGGGGATCCGATTCCTTGAGAGTCTTCTCCTCCAGGCTAGTTTTGGTTGGCAGTCTGTGTCCTCCAAGGTGCCCGACTGAGCTTTGGTTTGGGAGGGGAAGCTCTCTAAGATCTTCCAGGTGTGTGGCGGGACCTCCTCGCTACAGCCTTGGGTCTATTCCAAGTTTCTCATCCACCGGTCAGAGGGTCTAGTGAGGGAGAAGTAAGCGTCGGCTACACCCCCAGTGGGTCCGAACTCAGGAGACCAGTTGCTGGTTTCAACAAAGAGATTTAGAAGTGATCGAGGAGGAGAATACACTGCAACTGGGTTTAGGGAGTTTTGTGCCACTGAGGGCATAATCCTTGAAACTACAGCTCCTTACTCACCCCAATCAAATGGCGTTACTGAGCGTAAGAATAGAACGTTGACAGAGATGTTAAATTCTATGCTCCTGACCGCTGGCATGCCCAATTCCTTTTGGGGGGGGGGGGGGGGGGGGGGGGGGGGGAAGCAGTCCTTACTGCAAATCACATTCTGAATAGAGTGCCTCACTCAAAGCTCAGTTCTACTCCTTATGAGCTGTGGCACGGTCATCCTTGTAGATATGACACTCTTAATACTTGGGGTTGTATCTCCTCTGTGCGTATACAAGACCTTAAAAGACCTAAGGTGGGACCTAGAACGACAACCTGTGTCTATCTAGGCAGTGCAGAAGACAGTGCAACTGGCCGATTTCTGGATCTATCCACTAATTCAGTGATAGAGTCCAGAGATGATATCTTCTTTGAGCATAAATTTATCAAAGATCATGGCCTGACCGTTCCTGGATCTACTGACATGATCTCAGAGTCTACGGTAGAACCTGAAGCTGGCCCCTCTGGCACTGCTCCCCAACCTCTAGAGGTCGAACCTGTTCCTCTTAGAGTATATACAAGAGATAGAATCCCTAAGGATTTTGGTGAGAACTTCGTCACCTACCACTTAGAGGATGATCCATTTTCCTATCAGGAAGCGATGAGATTGAGAGATGCGTTAATGTGGGCAGAAGCCATCGACGATGAGATGAACTCGCTGCTATAAAATAATACATGACATCTAGTGGACCTACCGAAAGGAGCTAAAGTCCTGAGATGCAAGTGGGTGCTGAAGAAGAAGTTACATAGTGATGGGTCTATAGCCAGATACAAAGCACGACTAGTAGCTAAGGGTTATAAACAACAAGGGGGAATTGACTACTTTGATGTCTATTCACCTGTCTGTCACCTATCTACTATTAGAATTATTCTAGCCTTAGCCTCTATCGAGAATTTCATAGTCCATCAGATGGATGTGAAAACAGCCTTTTTGAATGGAAAGCTAAATGAAAAGATCTACATGGCACAACCTGAAGGTTATGTCCATACAGATCTAAAGGATAAAGTGTGCAAGCTAGATAAATCCATCTATGGGCTTAAACAAGCACCTAAGATGTGGCACATGAAGTTTGATCAAGTGATAAAGAGCTTTTGATTTCAGTCTAGTCTATCAGACAAGTGTCTCTATTACCGCTCGATGTCAAACCAAACAGTCATTATATGCCTATATGTGGATGACATGTTGATCCCGGGGTCAGACCTAGCTGTCGTGAGGGATATTAAGTCCGCTCTCGCCAAAGCGTTTGATATAAAGGACCTTGGTCCTGTCGATACCCTACTAGGTATGAAAGTAAGAGTAGATAAGGGATGTGTCACTCTGTAAGATCCCCCTCCCGGAACACAAAACACGGTCGAGGGGAGTCTTATGCCCAGGATAGCCGCCTTGCGGAAGCGCCAGCGCACGAGCTAGCCTCCCCCACAAGACGCCTATCCTGCCGGCCAAACCAACTGAACAACGCCAACCCATCAATAATAGAAAGCATTAAAGTCATAGGTTCACAATAAGTAATAAAGTCCAGAACAGTAAAGAGAAAAGAAGAAAGCTACACAAGCTCCTGCAAATCATCAGAGTAACCAGCTAAATGCCCCAAGGGCTACATCTCAAAACACTCACCCTCCTCTGCCATTGACGGCAGCTAAGATACCCTAAACCCCAGCCCCGCACACCTGACCTGGCTGGCCTCCGGTGTTGAACGTTGCTATACCACTGAATGTGCTCCAAAAAAGAGGGACGTAGCAACCGTTAGTCATAAAGACTAAGTGGCTTCCCATCCGCTCCCCCGACGACTCCAAGGCACCGAGCGGAAGGAAAGGAAGAAAAGCTGCAATATAACAGTAATATACAAAGCAGGTGACGGAGAAAGTAAACCAGTATATACACAAATTCTAAGCTACACAAGTGTAAAAGGGCTAATCTAATCGTGTATAAGCAGGAGTATAAGCAGGAGTATAATAAAGGTGTACAGCAGTAAATAAACAGTAAGTAAAGCAGGTAAAGCAAGACAGTAAGAACAGTAGCGACAAGTAATCAATCTCGTACCCTAACTTATATGAATGCCCATACAAACTTATAAGTTAGGATTTCTAAGAATTATAACTCATCATATAAAAGAGCCCATACTAATTTATATGATGAGGATCTGCAAGTGCGTGCTTATGCTATGAATGATTATACAACGAACTCACACACACGACTCTGTGCACACAGACCCTTGTAGTTCCCTCTATTTGAGAGGAAGCCAACCTCTCGGGTACCAACCGCTGTGACACACGGTGGTAGCGGACCGGGCTGTCCACTCCTAGGCGGATATACACTTTACCAGGCCTAGACCGCACGTACGCCTCGACGCTAAACAACCGCGGAGCTCTGCGTACTCTTTGCTGGAGTCCACCAGACTGTGAGCCAAATGAGAGGTGTCTTCGGGGAACTGTCGTCCCGACACGCAGCCAAGCTGGCCCCTTAGACCCCTACACACCCGCTAAGTCAACGTACCGCGGTCGGAGTGACGACCTGCCTAGTACCGAAGACCTGCCACATTTCTGAGAAAGTTACCGGGATAATCATCCCCTCGAGGTTCCCGCTCGTCTAACCGAGCACCACAATCATGCCACTCCCGCAACTGGGAGGAGATACATAAATCCAATCTTACCTTAATTACTATGACTACTCTTGCCTACTTTAAATGTTATTGCAGTTTAGGGTTAATCTTGGACTTCCCGAGGGTTACCCTGTAAGGGGCTCGCTACGGTACTAGGAACTACAATGGGATGACACCCCAAAGTTCCCTTTCTCAAGACACTTAGTATTATTGGTATCCACCCATAAGATTACCCTCTTATCATCCCACCGAAATTAAACCTAAGTGCTTTATGACCCTCTAAGGGAAAAGACAATCTTTCGTCAATCCCGAGCACAGCCTTACCCTTAGCTCACCAAGCACTCTCTCATCACCTAAACTCCTTTTTGGTGTCCCCAACCTCTTCATCCAAATCAGGTACACCAACTACCTCCCATTCCTGCATAATGGTCTACAAGTTATCTTCATTCTACCGTTGTACTATTCGCAGACCGAATGAGTTATATGAACCACATAAGGGGAGGTACTACAAGTATTTATCCAATTGACTCAAGATTATTACCAGAAGACTATCATGATATTATAAGACTAAGCCCGACTTTTACTCAAGGGTTGTTTCTCATCCAACCCTGTTAGATTCAACATATATATTTAAATGTTAATACATACTACGTCATCAATCGTTCATTACATAATTTTCCACAATATTTAGGTCAATCGCCTCCAATGTTATATTAAAATCATAATAATAACCTTTACATATAATGTAATTAGGAGCACTATTCAAATCACAACTTGCCTAAAGTTTCATGCACATACTTATTGTCCTAGAGCGTCATCAAACAAGTGATCAAACAACTGGCTATATTAAACCCAAGACTTCTAAAATTTCTTCTACATGTCAGGGTTAGCGTCTTAAGTGTTTACACCATATCCCAGCTCATTCGGAATAATCTTGATAGCTATTTACGACACAATCATTTTATAGCCTAAAATTGACAAATCACAGCAAGTTTATATCCGAAAATTATGCAATTTAAGAGGGATGTCCACATTGTCATCAACATTTATCTACAAATTCCAAACATCTTCCGATAAACAAAATAAGGTAAATCACCAATATATATATAAACAAGGATCCATTTCAATTCCGATCTCGCTGAAGCCTCTAGCATAGACTCGCTGCTTTGTTACGATCACAATTTATTATTCACAAAATGACAATAAATATTCATCTAAAAATCATGAAATTCTACAGCGATATACACATCATCATCAACATCATCTCCACAATTTTGTTTTGAACAACAACAAGTATCAATGAAGTTATTCCAAAATTCATCGAGACTTAGGCTACCATGACACAGAATACTAAAACTGAAATTCTGAGAGTTTCACTACACCAAAATTTACGTGCCACCCTATTCTGAAAAGTTAACAACAAGGGCTACAATTTTTATGTTGAACCGAAGGTCCAATTCCAAGTGTTTCATCCTCAAACAAGCTCAACAAGCTGGCTATGTAATACATGACAGCAAACTAACAAACCTTAATTACACAGTCTGTTTTCAAGGGTTATCTAGGGAGCTACAGGGCTCCCCAAAATACGTACAGCCACTCATCTCGAAGGATTTTCCGAGATCTACAACTTTCGTGTTGAGCCCGAAACCTGAATCCCACTGTATCATGCCAAAAACCTGAACTTGAACACAACTGCGCGCAGAAAACAGATTTCTGCATCGGTCTGCAGATATAATTTCTGCACGTATCTTAAAGTGAATCTAATGACGATTGTTCGTCTTCTTCCTCCAGCAAGGGGGTAAAATGAACAACGCTATTTCCTCAAATACTCCCTCAAAGGACCACCAATCTTCACGAGATCAAGTCCTCTCTCTTCGTATTGAAGAGAGGGGTTGATTGAAGCAAATCTCACGGCGATCGTCGCCCTAGAACGGAAATTCTAGCGTGGTCTTCTCCTATGGAAACACCATAACTCACAAGGTTGGGTCCTCTTGGCCCAACATCTCTCCTATGTGATCTAAAGATCTAGCACCAAGGGAGAGGGGAGGAAGCTCACCTAGTGTCCATGCATGCTACCCAATAGCCGCGTATGCGGCGTTTGTCCGTTGTTCCCGGCCATGATCAGATCTCGCCGATCCGGATCCCGTTGAATGTCGCCAAAGAGGAGACGACCTCTTTGAGTGGCTGTCTTGGTCTTCGGCGAGATGAGATCTCATTGTTTTGGAGTGCCACCGCAGGAAAATCAGTTGAGGGAGGTGGTGGAGATGAGATGGTGGTGGTTCTTGCTGAAAATCTCGTCGGAGCTTGGAGAGAAAGGGGCTACTCGGTTTGAGTGGTTGGAGGGAAGATCTGGAGAGAGATCAGGAGGGAAAATGTAGAGAGAGAGAGAAATGGAGAAATGGGAGTGGCTGGAGGAGGAGGCTCACGGGAGGGGGAGTTGCCGGAGTTGCTCGCCATGAGGAGCTTGCCCGAGCCGCAAGGAGGCGAGCAGGGGCAGGCGGAGGAAGCTGGGTCAGGGATTTGGTGGTGGTCGTTCATGGATCTTGAGGTTGCCGGAGCTCGCGAAGGTGGTCGCCGGAGTTGTGGCCGAAGAAGCTACCAGAGCCGCGAGGAGGACTGGAGTCGTGGGAGAGGGAGTTACCGGAGCCGAGACGGTGCCGGAGAGGAGGGAGGCGTCGGCCGCGAGGAGAGCTGCGCCGGAAGGAGAGCTCCCCGGAGCTTGGCTTCGCCGAAGGGGAAAGAGAGAGAGAGAGAGAGAGGAAGAGAGGGGGTGGAAGATTGACAGCGGGCTGCTGGGAGGGGGATCGGGTAAGGGTAAGCTTCTAACCTAGGTTAGATGTATATATATAATATAAAATATGTTATTATTATAATTATTATAGCAATTATTATTATAATTATTATCATTCAAATGCGCGTATCTTCCCCTAGATGACTCGGAATTTGTCCCGGACGGGCTCGTTACGACCGTCTCGCTGACACGCATCCACTAGGACGATCCGAGATCAATTCCGAATTCGTTTGCTCGTTTTACACTCCCCGGAGCGTTTGCGGCCTATTATGCTTAAGCATCAAAACTGCCCAAACGACATCGGAATCGTGAACGGACAACTCCGTTGGACTTGTATTATCGTCACGAGGCTAATAAAACTATTGGAAATCATGTCAGAGGCTGTTTGCTCGATTTCACCGTCATGAATAAGTACGCTATTCGCAGACCACGTTCTAACGACAATTCTCCGATACTAAACAGAATTGAGCGCGGACAGTTCCACTGAACTCGCATAGGCTTCACGAGTCTAACAAAACTGACTGGGGTGAATTCCAAGGTCGTTTGCTACGTATCATCTTCTTGAATAGGTACGCTATTTGAAAACTATGTCAATTGAGCTAAGGAGCACACTATAATTCCTTCAAGGCGGTACGCTTCCTTTCAGTTTTATTGCTCAAATTAAGCTCTCTGGATGGCTCGGATCCCGATACAGCAAACATCGGGACAAAGAATAGAAATGGTACTCGCCGCGTTCGTCGAATGCACTTCTCCGGCTCAGGTGCAAGTCTGTCCCTCAGTACACCCCGAGCTCGAGTCAACTCGCTTGCCTCAAAATGCGCAC
Organism: Dactylorhiza incarnata; assembly: GCA_033032865.1. Taxonomy (NCBI): domain Eukaryota; kingdom Viridiplantae; phylum Streptophyta; class Magnoliopsida; order Asparagales; family Orchidaceae; genus Dactylorhiza; species Dactylorhiza incarnata. Next base: position 2,510,318 of record JAWHQI010000344.1, read on the forward strand.
CAGGGGTCTAGCTCGAATCGGGATGTTACAAATCCAATAAACGAAGAAACAATTTCGTCCTCGAAATTTAGGTTGGGGTTACGAGGGTCTTCCGGATGGGGTTGAAACATACTCACCGTATGCTGCTACGGATGATTCACCCTTAACAATATCAAGCTCCTTTATACATTGGGTCGGATCGTGTTAGCGCTCTTGTCTTGTACAGTCATACGAATTAATCGTGACTCACACTATTTCAACAATACTTAATAGAAACTACACATAGCCGTCCCAATCAAAATAATTCAAACTGGAACGATATATCGCGGCCCCAAATTAAATCCAGCCTAGGACCAAGTATAGCAACCCCCAAACAAAATTCTGACAGAACTATATGCCGCAGACCCAAATTTAACAAGGATAAGAGGCAGCCCAAAAAAAAAAGCACAGGAAGCAGCCCCTCAATAAAAAGAAAGGAAGATAACAGAAGCTTAAGAAATTCCTGAAGCTTACCTACCCCAACCAAAAGCATTACAACAGGTTTAGCAAAACAATACCCAATATATTTGCACCAGGATGAGCATATACTTCCCAATAAATTTACATCAGACTAAGCATATAATAGGAAATAATACCCCATAAATTTGCATGGGGCTAAGCAACAATGCCCCAAATATTTGCATCAGGCTAAGCAAATAATACCCCAATAAACCAAGAAATTTTAGCATATAAACTAGGAAATCTGCCATATAAGATCCAGGAATTTTGCCAACAAACTTAGAGGATCTACCACATATAAAATCCAGGAAAAGAGATGAAGGGGAAGGAGGATGAAGAGTTTTGTTGCCAACAAAATATCGAGAATAGCTTCCTAAAATGGTTTATATATACAACATCCTGAAACCAAACAAAATTATTGCATATACAGCTCCTGAAATTTTAGCTGCATACAGTAACCCCAAATCGGAAAAGATTTTACAGCTTCTAAAATTTCATATGCATACAACCCCCTTAACCCTAAACTGGAACCATGAATCACGTTTGCTCTCTTTTCTTTTCCTTTTTAAAGCTTTTATTAATCATAAACTGATTTCAACAAAGAGCGAAGAGGAAGAAGAAGGCGAACAATAAGGAAGGGTAGTTTTCTTGTAAATAGACTTCCGAACAACCACTATAACTCCAACAGCCACCATAACGGCTACAAAATTTTTAAAAAAGAAAACCATAACTTTTAAATTTCCTGGAGCAACAAGCCCCAAACAGCTAGCATAAGGAAATTGCTAAGAATCGACTTTCCTGCCTGTCATGAGTCTTCATCACACTTCCTCGGTACTCTTTATTTAATTTACAATGTCATTACAAATGTACGCAAACCAGAGCATAAGCACCACTGTTGTGAATTTGTTAACTTAACAAATCACGCAACAATGCCTTAGCACCACGGGTGCTACAATTCCGTATTCTTTATCTTATAACGGACGCTTGCAAACACACATCTCTGATCAGAAATCGATACAGTTCCCACTTGACAAACTTTAAGGCGTCCCCCAAAATTTGTCATGCGGTCGTCAGATCGACCTTTGATCCTTGAGAGACACTGCAACGCTAGATTACAGTTTACTTCTCTGCATAGTCTTCGGTTACAGTGAAGACCTGCTAATTCTTAAGGTACTCACCTCTAATACTCTGGGAGTGAACTCACCACAAACCAAAACTTGATGTTCATTCATCCCCCTTGCTTAAGATGAACACATTCATCAAGGAGTGCCAAATTTCCAATATCAACGGCTTGAAACGACTTAAGAGGGAAAAACTCATTGTAGCAAGGCTAAGCGACGCAGGCCACACAGATTTTCGGCTCCTGGTAGAATCCCAATTGGCCCATCCTCTAGGCCAATAAACGAAGGGACAAGCCCCCGTACATTTTTGGACTAAATTTCTTCCACCGCCCATAAGGTACGTTCATCTCACGTATGGACACAAACCTTAGGGGCATATCTTCCTCGACTTAGAGTTCTTACCTTATAGATCCCCGTATCGACGTACTTATATACTAGCCGTGATGTATAAATTCAAATTTTTACGGCGACGACCAAGCTGCATCTCATTGTAATGAGAGCATGCACAAAGAACATCCAATCACCCGGTACATTTATATATGTTTGAACTTAAGATGAACCAAGGTGCAAGGCTCGGGATGATTTTCCCTTCGACACGAGTTATGCAGACTACCAAAAGTAGGGCATACTTCACGTATGATAAACAAAATAAAATCTACTACAAGCGCCCTACCAACCCTGCCAACAATCATCCATGGCATGCATGTTTATTTTATAAAAACTTTTATGATTTTAGATCATCAAACAAGTCATATTAATCTTGTCGACTCCATCGTCGAACACTTATTAATTTCCCAATGCCAAGTAATTACAACACTAAGGGAATGTTCACCACAAATTTTCAAACTCAGGGGTAGTTTATCATCATACCCGCAATGCATGCACAAAACTTCATTAACTGCCCAGTTATAATGTTATCACAACATAGCTGCATATCCCCAAAGTGTTAAATTACTACCCTCCTCGTTACTTATCCACATAAGCTTAGAACCGTATAGAGATAATTATCATCCTTAAAATGCTTTCCTCTCCTATAACGCTAATAAAATTGCTATCAACCCAAATATGGCCTTAGCAGTCTGCTTTGCTTAAGGTGAATTAACTCTCAGGGGTCAAAACTTTCAATGTCAAAAATTACAAAGATTCTAACTCCTCAAAGGATCCAAGACAGTACATAACTAACCCAATAAACGAAGAGATAAGCCCCCGTATCTCTTCGACTGAGTTTCTTCTACCACCAATATAACACATTCGTCCCAAAATGAGTCTTCTCTAGATCCGAATTCTTATCATATCTCCTCCATATGAAACCTTCTACATAAATAGAAGTGAGAGGTATCGACATACAGTATAAAAGGCATGCCTGGTGGTCTCTTACTAAGCTGATAATGGACTACTGGCACCAATCTCATTGAGATTGCCCTAAAATTTTTTTGGGTAAGATGATAATATTACTCCATATCTGGGATAGAAATCTCAGGGTGCGGGTCTTTAGCATTTACACTCACATTAAACTCTTCCCTTAGTCACTCAAGGTCACTTATTGCTTGGCTCAATCATCCCCAAGATCCGTATAAGGCTAGGATACGTCATGACCTATCCTGCTAAGTCGACCAAAATGGTATCATATGCCAAACCAACTCTGACTGTTGGAATGGGAAAACAAATACTGTCTCAGAATGAGCCAACATCTATACGTAAGGGTACGAGTTTGGCTTAGGTTGGCACTTTCTATAGGAAAAAGCGGACGTACTTATTGTGAATTACACATGGGCACACCACTGCTTCCGCTGCATCAGTTTGTCCTCAAACTGATCTAGCTAGCAGGGGTAGCCTAGTGGTCTAATGGACTTCTTTATCTCAGGATCGTTGCAAGCTGATACCATTTGTAAGATCCCCCTCCCGAAACACAAAACACGGCCGAGGGGATTCTTATGCTTAGGATAGCCGCCTTGCGGAAGCGCCAGCGCACGAGCTAGCCTCCCCCACAAGACGCCTATCCTGCCGGCCAAACCAACTGAACAACGCCAACCCATCAATAATAGAAAGCATTAAAGCCATAGGTTCACAATAAGTAATAAAGTCCAGAACAGTACAGAGAAAAGCAGAAAGCTACACAAGCTCCTGCAAATCATCAGAGTAACCAGCTAAATGTCCCAAGGGCTACATCTCAAAACACTCACCCGCCTCTGCCACTGACGGCAGCTAAGGTACCGTAAACCCCAGCCCTGCACACCTGACCTGGCTGGCCTCCGGTGTTGAACGCTGCTATACCACTGAATGTGCTCCTAAAAAGAGGGACGTAGCAATCGTTAGTCATAAAGACTAAGTGGCTTCCCATCCGCTCCCCCGGCGACTCCAAGGCACCGGGCGGAAGGAAAGGAAGAAAAGCTGCAATATAACAGTAATATACAAAGCAGGTGACGGAGAAAGTAAACTAGTATATACACAAATTCTAAGCTACACAAGTGTAAAAGGGCTAATCTAATCGTGTATAAGCAGGAGTATAAGCAGGAGTATAAGCAGGAGTATAATAAAGGTGTACAGCAGAAAATAAACAGTAAGTAAAGCAGGTAAAGCAAGGCAGTAAGAACAGTAGCGACAAGTAATCAATCTCGTACCCTAACTTATATGAATGCCCATACAAACTTATAAGTTAGGATTTCCAGGAATTATAACTCATCATATAAAAGAGCCCATACTAATTTATATGATGAGGATCTGCAAGTGCGTATGCTATGCTTATGCTATGAATGATTATACAATGAACTCACACACACGACTCTGTGCACACAGACCCTTGTAGTTCCCTCTATTTGAGAGGAAGCCAACCTCTCGGGTACCAACCGCTGTGACACACGGTGGTAGCGGACCGGGCTGTCCACTCCTAGGCGGGTATACACTCTACCAGGCCTAGACCGCACGTACGCCTCGACGCTAAACAACCTTGGAGCTCTGCGTACTCTTTGCTGGAGTCCACCAGACTGTGAGCCAAATGAGAGGTGTCTTCGGGGAACTGTCGTCCCGACACGCAGCCAAGCTGGCCCCTTAGACTCCTACACACCCGCTAAGTCAATGTACCGCGGTCGGAGTGACGACCTGCCTAGTACCGAAGACCTGCCACATTTCTGAGAAAGTTACCGGGATAATCATCCCCTCGAGGTTCCCGCTCGTCTAACCGGGCACCACAATCATGCCACTCCCGCAACTGGGAGGAGATACATAAATCCAATTTTACCTTACTATGGCTACTCTTGCCTACTTTAAATGTTATTGCAGTTTAGGGTTAATCTTGGACTTCCCGAGGGTTACCCTGTAAGGGGCTCGTGTAACATCCTATTTCCTACTAGACCCCCTAACTCCAATTTAGGGTGAGACAAGTGGTGAGTGTGGTGAGTTTGAGCTAGATTGCAGCCTTAGGACACATAAGGTTAGGTGAACTCACATGTGGTCCACTATAAGGCTCAAGTCAACCTAGGTCAAACTAGCTCAACATGAACTCACACTTGCAAATTGACTCCACCATTAGATGATAAACACTCCAAGGAATGCAATATACCCAAAGCCCCATCATGGGGTCACCAATTGACCCAATTTGACCAAAGTCAAACTTGGGTCAACATAGGTCAAATCCTCCCCATTATGTTCAATTGAACCCCAAAGCATGAAATTGACTTCACCCCTAGTCTTAGAACATCATGGGGGACCTAATTGACCCAAAAGCCCCATCATGGAGTCAATAATTTGAACAATTTGACCAAAGTCAACTTTTCCCCAATTTTGGTCAAAATCACACCTTTGGGCCAAATTGGCTCACTTAGGTCTTCACCATGACTCAACCAACCTTGGGTGGTGTCACTGGACTCAATGTCAACACATTGGACCAGTCAACTCATCATTTGACTAAGTCAAACCCTAAAGTCAACTCTAGGTCAAAATTGGGCTAAAATGGTATGTAAATGGATTAAGCCAAATTCCAATGGATTAAGGCCCTCACCCAAAGCCCATTCTGAGGCCCAAGAGTCAATGACCAGCCTTGCCCCCCATTCCCAACATGCAATGACATGCAAGGGGGTAGAGAGGTCTTTTTCCTCACTTTGGAGAAGAGACAAAGGAGATTTTGGAAATGGAGGCCATGTGGCCCTCCATTCCTCTGCCCAAAGCTTAATTTGAACTCCTCACATGAATGCCAGCTGAAATTGAGCTGAAGGTGTGCCACTTGGTGGCTGGGAGGAGCATCCAAGGCATGACCGAAAATGCCAAAGTTCAAAACCACCTCTACAGCTCATATCAGCCCAAACGAACCCTCCCATCAGCTTCAGAGCATCAAGAGGAGTTGAGCTAGAGCTTTACAGTGAGGCAAACAGTGGAGAATCGGGTTTTTGAGGAGGATCGCCGGAGCTCGCCACCACTAATGGCTGCTAACAAAACAGCCACCCCCGACCCCAATTGAGCCCACCATCACCTTCAGAACCTTGAGAGCAGCTGAAATCCACTACTGGAGTGGAGCTTTTGATCCAGAAACAGGGTTTTGAGCAATCTCGCCGCCGACAGCTACTAGCATGTCAGCCCGCCGGATAACTCACCTTTAAGCTCGCCTGAGGTACGATTTCTCCCCCTCTCCCTCTGTGCTAGTATCTAGGTCCATTTAGGAGAGAAATCGGGCTCAATTGAGCCCGATCCCATGTGAGATTGAGGGAGAAAGTCCGAGCTTTTCTTCTTGCTCGGGATCGCCGGAGAGGCCATCTCCGGTGGCCGTGCCGCCGTCAAACGATAGCCACCACCTCAACGGAGGTGGTGGAGGCGGTGGCCGGCGGTGGTGGGCCGTGGATGGCCGGGAAATGGAGGAGGAAAGTCACCCAGGCGGGGGAAATCACAGCCGTTGGCTGTCGGGGACGATGAAGGGGCGCCGTCGATCTTGCGCCAAGATTCGTGCTGGATTGATTTTATTCATCATATTATTGGGCATATTAATTGCATATGCTGTCACACTTTTTACATAGTTTTGTTTTAATTAAATAGAGGCCTTTAGAGGCCATATTATAAAAAATGGCCAGAGATAAGATTTGTAGATCTGGATGTCTACCTTTAGTAGAAATTTAAATCAAGTCATTTGGACCACTGTAGGGTCCACAGTAGTCATTCTTGTGAAACTGGTCAAAACATAAACATTCAGTGGTTTGCATGCAGAAATTGAAGGCCTTAGATGCCATAATTGCAAAAAGTGGCAGAGATAACTATTGAAGCCCTATGTGTCTACTTTCATTTGCCACTTGAATAAACTGATTTGGTGCAATGTGGACACCAGGGCACTCATTTTCCTAGGACTGCTCCTTGTGTAGGGCAGAAATTAAAAGTGCAATATCTTTTAAATGGCTTAACCAAATCCCTTCATTGTTCTACCATGCATGCATGGTATGATGACACACCTAGGGTTTAAATTTGGGAATTTTTGGATATGTATCCATTGGGTTATTTCATTTATTAGTAAAAGTAAATATTTGGTATTTATGGAGTTGTATAACTCCAAACACCCCCTAATTTGGGGGGTGAGCTCTTTATATATATCTAAATCTCTGGTTAAAATTTCATCACATGTGCATGAGTATTTTTCTCTGAATTTCAAAATGAAGTTAGGGTCTTAAGTGAAAAATTGGGGTGCTAATAGTCAATTTGGGCTTTTGAGCTTTTTGATGGAATTGAAGGTGAGTATCACCTTGCATGCCTCTGAAACCTTGGGGTTAGTATATGTCATGAGGATATACATCATTGTCATAAGTTTCATGATTTTTGGAAGTTATTTTCCTAAAGTTTTTAATTAAATGAAAATTGTCACACTTTTAAATTAATGGAATAATTTGAATCAAAAACTTAGGGTTAAATCCAAAACTCTGGGAAATGGATCCTTGACTGGAAAGGCACATTTAGGAATTTTGTTGGAATTTTTGAACCTCATTTATTTCTCTGAATTTGATTTATTTGGTTAGGTCAATTTATTCAAATATGATATTTAGGTCTCATATGCATTTGGAGAATTATGAAATGATTCTAGTAGGTTTCCTTGGTGATTCTATAGCTCTGTAAATTTTATCATAATTTTTAGATGAATTTTTGTGGTAATTATCAATTTATTGAGGAAAAACTCCTTTTTGTAATTAATTAATTTAATGGGGTAAAACAGCTTGTAAAATTCTAAATCTCTGGATTTAGTGTTTTTAGATGATTATTGTGCTAGGAAGATTTTCTCAGAATTTTTAGAGATCATTAGATGGTACCTAATGTGTAAAATCCTATTTACACACCTTTCATTTTAAATAGAAATTATGATGGTAAGTTCCTTGGAATAACATGAGATTTAGGATATGGTGTTTCTAGACCAATATAATGCTATAATAATTTTCTCAGAATTTATTGAAGTCTTAACATAGCACTTGTAGTGTAAACCCTTATACGCACACCAAATGTAACAAATGATAATTAAGGGTAAATACTCCTTAGAATAATATGAAACTTAGGCATTGCTGTTTTTAGGTCAATAACATACTTCTGTGATTTATTCAGATTTTATTGAGACCTGTAGGTGGTGGTTGTAGTGTAAACTCTTATTGGCACACCACTTGTATTAAATGAATATTGTGGATAAATATTACCTGGAATATTATGAAACCTTGGATTTGGTATTTTTAGATGATTAGTATGATAGGTTAATTTTCTCAGAATTTTTGGAATTCATATTTTAGTACTTGGTGTGTAAAGTCACATCTTCATCTTTTTCATGATAAATATAAATAATGATTATAAATTTGCTGGAAAAATATGATCTTCTGGAAATAGTGTTTTTATGTCAATATGAAGCTACTGTAATTTTTCCAGATTTTTAGGAAGTTTAATTTCAGTACTTGTAGTGTAGAGCCATGTTTTCTCTCCTTTAAAGATAAATAGAAATTGTGGGTTTAAAATGTTTGAAAAAATACGATCTTCTGGAAAGAGTGATTTTATGTTCATATGAAGCTACTGTAATTTTTCCAGAATTTTAGGAAGTCAAAATCTTGTACTTGATGTGTAAAATTATTTTTTTATTCATTCATTGAAAATTAGGGATTATGGTTATTTAATTGCTGGAAAAATATGAGATATTGGAAATCTTTTTATCATGTCACATTTCATCTCTGGAAGGATATTTAACAAGTTTGAATTCACTAGCATGATACCTCCTTCACATTTTAGATTCAGATTAGTAATTAATGAATTTTTATAGAGGGCAAAATTATATGAAACATGCTTGGATTTTGATCATCCCTTATTTTATCCACTATGAAACTATGATAAAAATTAGAAGTCATTTGGAAGTAATTTGACCAAGGTTCCATATATCATAGGAATCTAAGTAGTTATATGTCGTGGTCTGCGGATAGTGAAAACTCATTATGATGAATAGGTCAATATAATCACAAGGAAATCGGTGAGAATTTGATTATAACAAGAGATGAGTATAGACCACTTAGAGGACTAGAAGTTATTAGAGTTGAATCCAAAAGAACGATTGCTTATGAGCGGGATGAAACGTAAGGCGTGAAAACACTTAAGATATAAAGAGTATTGAGAGGGTGGAAGGTTAGGTCTGGGTAGTCACCAAGAATATTGATTGTCCTGGAAAGGGGTTGGGCATCATCCCATCACATACCCTAGTACCTTGCGAACCCTTCACCGGGTAGCCCTCGGAAAGTCCAGGATCCACCCTAAACTTCCAAGTATAATAATAACTAAACAAGTGTAGTCTAAATAGGAGGTTTAATTTAAGTGGAATGATAAGAGGGTAATTTTATGGGTAGATATCAATAATACTAAGTGTCTTGGGAAAGGGAACTTTGGGGTGTCATCCCATTATAGTTCCTAGTACCGTAGCGAGCCCTTTACAGGGTAATCCTCGGGAATCCAAGATTAAACGTAAATCATATGGATAAGATGTTGTACAAGAATAATTTAATAACACACTCACCCACACCCCGTGGTTACGGGAGCTTAGTCGGTTTGGTGCTACGAGCAGTAAGCTCTGTGTTTGTAAGAGCGGATTGATAAGTCAGGTGAGCTTGTAACTCGGTAGTGTATGTTGGTACGGACGGGTTGGTCCGGTGAGCCGGTGGCTCGGAAGGTTATTAATGACGGGCAGGTTATCCCCGGGGAGCTTATGGCTCGGAGGTAGATAGTAGAGCATGTTGCATGTGCACGAAGGTGGTGGGTCTTCGGTATTGGACGGTCGTTCACACCGACGTCAATACGTTGACTCGGCGAGTGTGGTAATTACACTTAGCCATGAAAGTCTGGCGGTCCAGTCAGCAAGAGTACGCAGACGCTCCGCGGTTTTATGTTGAGGCGTACGATAGGTCTAGGTTAGGTAGTGTGAATACCAACCTAGAGGTGGGCGAGGCCCAACCCACCGCTTCCGTTTGCCACTACGGGAGATAAAAGTAAATAACCCAATGGATACACATCCAAAAATTCCCAAATTTAAACCCTAGGTGTGTCATCATACCATGCATGCATGGTAGAAAAATGAAGGGATTTGGTTAAGCCATTTAAAAGATATTGCACTTTTAATTTCTGCCCTACACAAGGAGCAGTCCTAGGAATATGAGTGCCCTGGTGTCCACAGTGCACCAAATCAGTTGATTCAAGTGGCAAATGAAAGTAGACACATAGGGCTACAATAATTATCTCTGCCACTTTTTGCAATTATGGCCTCTAAGGCCTTCAATTTCGGCATGCAAACCAATGAATGTTTATGTTTTGACCAGTTTCACAAGAATGACTACTGTGGACCCTACAGTGGTCCAAATGACTTGATTTAAATTTCTACTGAAGGTAGACATCCAGATCTACAAATCTTATCTCTGGCCATTTTTCATAATATGGCCTCTAAAGGCCTCTATTTAATTAAAACAAAACTATGTAAAAAGTGTGACAGCATATGCAATTAATATGCCCAATAATATGATGAATAAAATCAATCCAACACGAATCTTGGCGCAAGATCGATGGCGCCCCTTCATCGTCCCCGACAGCCAACGGCTGTGATTTCCCCCGCCTTGGTGACTTTCCTCCTCCATTTCCCGGCCATCCACGGCCCACCATCGCCGGCCACCGCCTCCACCACCTCCGTTGAGGTGGTGGCTATCGTTTGACGGCGGCACGGCCACCGGAGATGGCCTCTCCGGCGATCCCGAGCAAGAAGAAAAGCTCGGACTTTCTCCCTCAATCTCACATGGGATCGGGCTCAATTGAGCCCGATTTCTCTCCTAAATGGACCTAGATACTAGCACAGAGGGAGAGGGGGAGAAATCGTACCTCAGGCGAGCTTGAAGGTGAGTTGTCCGGCGGGCTGACATGCTAGTAGCTGTCGGCGGCGAGATTGCTCAAAACCCCGTTTCTGGATCAAAAGCTCCACTCCAGTAGTGGATTTCAGCTGCTCTCAAGGTTCTGAAGGTGATGGTGGGCTCAATTGGGGTCGGGGTGGCTGTTTTGTTAGCAGCCATTAGTGGTGGCGAGCTCCGGCGATCCTCCTCAAAAACCCGATTCTCTACCGTTTGCCTCACTGTAAAGCTCTAGCTCAACTCCTCTTGATGCTCTGAAGCTGATGGGAGGGTTCGTTTGGGCTGATATGAGCTGTAGAGGTGGTTTTGAACTTTGGCATTTTCGGCCATGCCTTGGATGCTCCTCCCAGCCACCAAGTGGCACACCTTCAGCTCAATTTCGGCTAGCATTCATGTGAGGAGTTCAAATTAAGCTTTGGGTAGAGGAATGGAGGGCCACATGGCCTCCATTTCCAAAATCTCCTTTGTCTCTTCTCCAAAGTGAGGAAAAAGACCTCTCTACCCCCTTGCATGTCATTGCATGTTGGGAATGGGGGGCAAGGCTGGTCATTGACTCTTGGGCCTCAGAATGGGCTTTGGGCGAGGGCCTTAATCCATTGGAATTTGGCTTAATCCATTTACATACCATTTTAGCCCAATTTTGACCTAGAGTTGACTTTAGGGTTTGACTTAGTCAAATGATGAGTTGACTGGTCCAATGTGTTGACATTGAGTCCAGTGACACCACCCAAGGTTGGTTGAGTCATGGTGAAGACCTAAGTGAGCCAATTTGGCCCAAAGGTGTGATTTTGACCAAAATTGGGGAAAAGTTGACTTTGGTCAAATTGGTCAAATTGTTGACTCCATGATGGGGCTTTTGGGTCAATTAGGTCCCCCATGATGTTCTAAGACTAGGGGTGAAGTCAATTTCATGCTTTGGGGTTCAATTGAACTTAATGGGGAGGATTTGACCTATGTTGACCCAAGTTTGACTTTGGTCAAATTAGGTCAATTGGTGACCCCATGATGGGGCTTTTGGGTCTATTGCATTCCTTGGAGTGTTTATCATCTAATGGTGGAGTCAATTTGCAAGTGTGAGTTCATGTTGAGCTAGTTTGACCTAGGTTGACTTGAGCCTTATAATGGACCACATGTGAGTTCACCTAACCTTATGTGTCCTAAGGCTGCAATCTAGCTCAAACTCACCACACTCACCACTTGTCTCACCCTAAATTGGAGTTAGGGGGTCTAGTAGGAAATGAGATGTTACAATTCCCAATAAACAAAAGAATAATTTCATCCCCGAAATTTAAGCTCGGGTCTACGGGGTTTCACTTGCGAAGGTAGTAGGAGGGTTGTTCACTCATTAAACCCGACATTATTTCCAGGGTTCTATATTGACATCAAAAGTCTGTCTACAGATTTCTAAAACATTCCGTATTAACATTTCAAGGCGTCTACTTCTCGAATTACAATCCATGGTATGGCTATTCTATATTAACACTCTCAACCCTTCATGTGAATGAAGTATGAAGTGTACTCCGAGATTGAATCTAATAAAAGTCCCCAGAGTTTGCCACTTATAATAGGTCGTATATCAAAAGTTCATGATATTTCATGTCAACAATTCAGTGAATTAATTTCTCGAGTTGTAGTCTCAAATGTACTCGTGAAGGAAGCCTGTTATTTATTCAAGGATTAACTCTACCAAAATTCTTCGAGCTTCCTACTGATATGAAAACCCATGTACACATTTCTATGGCAATCCAGTAACTATATTTCATGGTATAAATTCCTACATTTTAGTCGATGCATACCTCAATAATATAGCTATAAGCATGAACTTTTTTTACGGTGAAAATTAAACTTATGTGCACCTGTAGTAATCTCTCCTGAATCCTTTCATACAGTTCAACATCGACCAATATGTATGAGTTAATAAATTACCAAGTTCATTATACTCGTGAGATCATCACTATTATGTATAACCCATAATCCAACCTCTAAAATTTTGATTTAATGAGGTGTCGCATTTCCCAATATCACATATTACTCTCCAAAACATACAACATCCTTGGGGATTATAATGACATTTGTCTTTCAATTCCCAGGCTCATCGAGCCATGAATCTAAAGGTCATAAGTACTCCCTTATTTACTTAATCCATAGATGTAGTTTCAACGATCTCCGGTTAGGTGTCAACTAGCTCCCAAGGTATATGAATATCGGTTACGATATAATTGTTCGAAAACAAAAGGGGCTTGATTTTTCAATAATTGGATGTACATTATCTTCGAACGCCCAGAAATTCAAGAATTTCCAATTGTAGTTTTATCGCGCAGGAATCTAATTCCAATCCACAAGCTTCATGACGTGATAAATTGTTCCAAGCAGCTAACTTGGCAACTTATGCTTCTAATAACTTGACTAAAGACCAGTCAACTTACTAATCGTCCCGATTCTATTATAGATCATCGTCTCAGGCTTGAGGAGGTGAATCTATGATATCATCCTTCACATTGGGTTATTTATTCATTTCTTAAGATCACGAGGGCCTATAACCAGGTTCTATTTCTATCCAATCCATATCCTAAGTCTCGTATTGACCTCCTTGATTTCAGAGGTCGTATAACTTGCCAACCTCTATGCATATCCCCAATGGTTATTTTGCTATCCTCTTATTTACTTGTCTACACATACAAACCTCATCTTGCCCAAGTAAATATTGAAAATACCAACCCTCAAGGTCTATAAGTTTGAGATTCATCTTCTAAATAAGGTCTAGGGAAACTCAAGTCAGTACTAAGCTGGCCCAATAAACAAAAGGGATAAGTCCCCATATATTTTGGGCTAAATTTCTTTGATGTCCTTATGATATATTCGTCCCAGACACGTAATCAATCCTTAGGGCGCACAACTCTAGACTTGGGGTTTCAATCTGAGACCTATTGGTATTCTACCTACTTTAGGCCCCCAAAGTTATCAATTACCACCACCTTCTCAATATTTGGGCAATCTACAAACGGGCCGTTGTATGAACTCGAATCCTTATCCGACCTCCGATATTTGTCACGATGATCATTTCAGTGCAACCTAGTTATTGGCTTAGATATTAAGTTTACGAGTCTCCTACTATCCACTAATGGTTTTTGTGCACTGGATCTCTTAAGGCGGTCATATCCTTTGGGTGAGAAGTGATAATATCACTTGGTAGGAGAATTAGGAACATCAAATTTATTAGCCTTAAGCAACTATTTCCCCATAAGGTTCCCCTCCTAGTCACTTTGGGTGTCATCATGCCTTAATTGGTTTATACCCAAGGTCGGTTTGGATTAGTGTACGCTATAAAATCATCTTGGTGCGTCAAGCTAGAAAGATGTCATAGCTGGGTTGGCCTAACTCATTGGTTAATGGACTATTTTGTGTGATTTTTACACATGGGCACACCACTGCTTCCGCTGCTAGTTTGTCCTCAAACTAACTCGAGCGGGGGTGTCCCAGTTTTTGTGGACTTCTTTCTCGTTGGATCGTTTGAGCTTTGATACCATTTGTAAGATCCCTCTCCCGCACCTGGAGAGCTTCCAGATCTTATGCCCAGAACCGCCGCCTTACGGTGACACTAACACCCGAGTTAGCCACCTCCGCAAGACGCCGATCCTGCCGGCAAGAACGATCGACAGGCCAACAAGAGATAAGAAGAAAACTAGTACATAAGTCCACAATCACACGCATCTGTATATATAAATATCCAAATGTAAACTGTCCATCAATGAGTACAATATAAGAAAGAGAAAGAGGGCTTATGCCCGGTACATATCCGAAGTAGAACAAAATCTCACTCTCTCACTCTACATCTATGCGGAAGCTAACAACTCTCAAATCTTCAAACACCTGTCTTGTAGTAGAAGTACTGCATGGCTTCTGCTCCTCAGATCCTGCCATCATGTCTTGACTGGTCATGCTGGTGCTCCAGCTCCCCGTACACCTACGGTCACAACCGACCGTTAGTCATAAAGACTAAGCCGATTTTGTCCCCGCCTCCCCCCGCGACTCCTAGGCACCGTGCGGGAGGAAGAAGCGGAGGACAACAAAGTGGAGTAATCAAGAAGGTAGCAGGTGACAAACATTCTACGCTATCAAGAGTATATCCATATAATTTCTATGCTAGCAGTATAAGCAAGTAAACAGTAATAAGTGCAGTAAAGTAATATAGAGAAGTAGTGCGATGCATGCAAAGTAATTTAAAAGTAACCATTAATTTATAGGAATGCCCATACAAACTTATTGGCATGCCTTAGATCGGCTGATGAAGGATCCCAAAGGTACTAAAGACCACGCTCTGTGCTACACTGGTCACCCTCCTACTTTGGAAGGGTACTCTGATGCCTCCTGGTGTTCAGAAGTTACAAACAGCAACTCCACAAGTGGATTTATATTCACATTGGGTGGCGTTGTAGTTACTTGGAAGTCCAAGAGACAGAGACTTGTATAGCTCTGTCGTCTATGGAAGCCGAGTGGTTTGCCTTAGCTTCAGCTGGTGAAGAGGCAGACTGGATCAGGAATTTGATCTTAGACATTCCCTTGTCTAGACTTCAAATCAACTCTTTAAGCCTGTACTGTGATAATTAGGCAGCAGTCCAAGTTGTTAAGAATGTCCTCTTTAACACTAAGAGACGCCATGTACGCCTGAGACACGCTCTTTTGAATTATCTTAAAGAACAAGGCATTATTACTTTTGTCGATGTGCGATCGAAGGATAATCTAGCTGATCCATTGACGAAAGGAATGCCCCGAGACCGTTCAATCAAAACAGTGGGGGAAATGGGACTCAAAGCAGTTTGACACCCGTTTTAGTCCGAATGTTTTGATTCCTTCCGTTGTCAAATCTAGCATGTTGTGCTCCGTTGATACTTTGGTTGCTGAGTATGAATCTGGTTGGTTGTTTCATTCCACATTTGATGTTAACAACCTCATCCGGATTCGTCTTCCTTAACTTGGAGGAGAGTGTTATTCCATATTTGATAACACGATCTGACTTGTTTTGGACCTTCTCCTGTTGATTGGTTCCATTCCACATTTGATGAGTTCCAATCAGCCCTAGAAAAACAGTAACCAGGATATCACACATAGGAAAACAGATATAGCTGCGTTGTCCAGAAGTCTGAAATTGTTTCGTTTGGAAACAGTTAATAGATTCCGCAGTTAAATCTGAAATACTCTACCTATATCCTCTGAGCATAATTAAAGTACTACGTTCTTATATACAGAACTAGATACATGTATATTTTCCATTGTTGAATTCATTCTGAATGAAGTTCTCAGTTAGAAATTACAGGAAATGCTGATGCAGGAGGAGCACATGCAGACTGGGATCCTGAAAAGGATGATCTGCTGGATGATGGTTTCTAGAGTATCTATTTGGTTTTCTTTCTCTGACTTAGAGCACTGTTTAGCTCTTTTTACTTGTTTTGTTTGGACTATTTTCTATTCTTAGTTAGTCATGAGACATTCGGTCTTCTGGTACCTATCTCTTTGATTGTACTTTGATTATGATGTGATGCTGCTTAGTTTATTTTGTATGCTTATGCGTGCATACATACTCCTGTTTGTTCTAGTCCAATATGTTATAACAGGTACTTGCGGATACGGTTGTGTAATGAGTCAAACTGGTTGAACATTACACACACCAACCCTTTTCCAACGTCGGTATACCGCAGACATAGGAGGAGATTGTTAGGTTTATTATTTATAATATGTCCGCGTGTATCAGGACCGACTCGGAACGACCCAATGAGTTCCGTGTCACTAGGGTTAAGGGCTCTACGCTGGAGATACTATATAAGGTCATTCCACATTTGATGAGCCTTAGTGGACTATCTTGAGCGGAGCCTCAACATTCTTTTCAATCAAAACCTACGAAACGAACGGAGCCTAAGAGCTTTTTTACTATGCCTTAAATAATGCAAAGTAACTATTAGAGGAAAAAAGAGAACTCTGCACACCTCAAACCAATCCAAGTATTTTCATCGAACAATCATCAGTGTAAATCCTATTCCAATTAGTTCCAAAAAATTATATTGGAAAGTGGAAACGGTTAAATCAAATAAAATTATAATACTAATTTGAACAATTACTTTATTAATGGTTCGATTCTGGATTTTATGGAGCCGAAATTGAATCGGAACTATGACAGCTCTAGTTAAGACTACGGGTCTATTTGGGAGTGTTTTTTAGATCCTTTCTGTTTTCTGAAAAACACCACCGCCCCTAACAAACCGTTTGAATTATCTACCGGTGGAAAAAGCTATCGAGGAAAACTCCTTTTTTCCCTCCTTTTGAAAAGTCACTTGTCTTCTATTTTTCAACCTTTTCGAAAAACACTTCCTCATCCAGATACAAGGTTAGCGCATTTTTCACCAAAGCACAAATTTTTCTCCCGTGCGTACATTTTTCTGCCCGGGCGAACATTTTTTCGCCCGCCCATCGACGCATTTTAGGCCCGGACGTGAATTTTTCGCCCGGCTGCGCATTTTTTGCCTGGACGCGCATTTTCTGCCCATGTGCGCATTTTTCGCCAGTGCGCGCATTTTTCACCCGGTGCTCATTTTTTGCCCGATCGCGCATTTTCCGCCCGGCCGCGCATTTTTTGCCCGGGCGCACATTTTTTCCCCAGGCGCGCATTTTTCGCCCGGACGCGCATTTTTCACCCAGGCGCGCTTTTTTCGCCCGGACTCACATTTATGTGCTCGGGCTCGCATTTTTTCGCACGGGCGCGCATGTTTCGCCCGGGAGCGCATTTTTCGCCGAAAAATGCGCGCTCGGGTGAAAAAGCGCTCCCGGATGAAAAATACACGCTCGGACGAAAAATGCGCGCACCGGCAAAAAGTCACCGCAACGGAGATTTGTCAAACAATTTATAAAGTGATTCTCATTTTTGAAAATCTCTGCAAAAGGAGTACACCTAAACAAATCTTCTTTTGCAATAGACATTTTCCAAAAGCACATTTTCCTATCATCCCTTTGCCTCCACTTCTTCTCGTTTCTGAAAGAAAAATTTTTAGGTGGGTATCTCTCACCTAGAAATAGGTGCGTGAGATAAATAGGCGCCATTGAACCGAACTGGGCCCCACGTGTTTTCGAAATATTCGTGGTTCCTTCTCCTGCAAGACGCCTTTCCTCCGAAACCCCCTCTCCCCCGACGACGATTTTCACGGCCCTTCGTCTTCCTTGTCGAGCACGGGCGATTTAGACGAGTGCTGCTCTCTAACAATGAAGATTATCCCCCACCTTCCTCTTCATTCTCAAGCAGCGGGAGCCTGGTATGATTCTCCATTATTCATGAACGTAGCTACGCATGTGCCCTAGAGGCCGAGCAACGTCTCCTTTTTCAGAGTTTTTTTTTAAATTTATTGAAATCAAGATCTTCGGTATTGACTTTCTATAATTTACAACCACCCAGATATTACAGTATTATCCGGAAATACTGACCAGAAGATCACTGGCATCTGCGCAGTAATACTGGTGCTTTTATAAGGTAGTGAGTATAAAACCTACCGTATTTATACTAGTTCTCCCACCAAAATACATCCGTTTTAATATGATGTTTTTACATTGGATTTTTTTTATTTACCAGTAATACTGACGAATATCTGTACATACTATTAATATAGCAATAATACGACAGTATATTGTCTTTTGGGATGTTCAAATTGTGAAACACTTTTCCAAGTTGAAAGGTGAATGATGTCTGATTTTGAAAATATTTAATGAATTTGAAAATACTGAATATTTTTTAAAATAATAATATGGATTACCATTAATATTGACGAATATTTGTACGTACTATTAATATAGCAATAATACGATAGTATATTGTCTTTTTGGATGTTCAAATTGTGAAACACTTTTCTAAAGTTGAGAGGTGAATGATGTCTGATTTTGAAAATATTGAATGATTTTGAAAATATTGTATGTTTTTTAAAATACTAATATGTGATTTGTTGGTTGTGGAAGTAGTTGAATATTCCATCTTATTAGTGAATTGGCCAATTTTAATAATTACTGTGATTATATTTTTTGTTTTTTAGGTTTAACAAGATCTTGGGTATTGACTTTCTCTACTTTACAAATTGCCAGAAATTACAGTAATAGAAGGAAATACTGACCAGAAGATCACACCAATCTCTGCAGTAAATACTGGTGCTTTTATAAGGTACTTTATAAAAAACTACCGTATTTATAATACTTCTGCAACTAATATCACTGCTTATTAATTTGATGTTATTACATTGCTTGTTTATTATTAAGTATAAGGTTCAATACTGTTGGATAAGTAGTAATACTGTCGATTATTTGTACATATTATTAAGATAACAATAATACGGCAGTATATTGCTTTTTTGGATGTTCATATACTGAACCTCTTATCCAAAGTGGAGAGGTAATTGATGTTTGATTTTGAAAATACAGAATGATGTGAAAAATATTGAATGATTTTGAAAATACCGAATGTTTTTAAAATACTAATATGTGATTTGTTGGTTGTTGAAGAAGTTGAATTTTCCTTCTTAGTAGTCAAGTACCCAATATTAATAACTACTGTGATTACATTGTTTGTTTGTTAATTTTAACGTCCAGTACTATTGGATTAGCAAGAATAATGTCCATTATTTGTACATACTATGAATATAGCAATAATACAGGAGTATTATTGAAATTTCGATGTGAAACTAATGAACATAATTTACAATGTTGTATGGTGAATGATGTTTGATTTTGTATGTTTTCCTATTATAGGATATATGAAAGTAATGTGTGTTCAATTATCCGTGGACTCATTTGTATATTGTATATGCAGATTAGTCGTTCTCAAACACTAAATTGCAGATGTGGTGTAGCTACGTTCAAAGAGCGTGCGAAACCACTCCTAGAAATAATTTCTGAAAGCTCTACGAATGATCTTCGCCAAGCGGGGATATTACCATTGTTTTCCATCCAGGACATAAAGCAGAACATCCCACTCCTCAGCATTTTACTAAGATCTTACTCGACCAAGCACAGGGCATTCCTTCTTGGAAGTGTTTATGTGAAGTTCACCGCTAATCATGTAGCGTTGATGTTAGGAATGCAAAATCGCGGGGTTGAGTTTGATTTCCAAAGACGTCCTTTTTCTTCCTTCGAACAGAAGGATTTAGTTGCGGAGATAGATTTGCTATGCGCTGAGGATTGGTCCAAGGATATAGAGAAGAGGAGGGTAGACACCTTAGTGAAGTACGTACTTTGCAAGTTCTTTTTCCCGCTAAAAGTTTTAAAAATACCGACTTGCATTCAAAATTTCGGTGGACTAGAGGAGTTTAAAAGGTACAACTAGCTGAAGACAGTTGAAAAATATATGCAAGCGCAGTTCAATATGTTAAGTCGAAAAGCATGTCGAAAAGATCCAGAGGAAAGTATAGGATACTTTGAGGGATGTTCGGTGCTGCTTATGGTAAGTATGTGCATGTTGATTATTGTTGAATTTATGTTTATTAAAAAAATAATGTCCATTTATATAATTGTTATGGGTAGGTATGATTTTTAGAGATAACGAAGGTTACAGATAGATTCAATGACTTAGCTTGACCCCGACTCTCCCGGTGGTCTTCTAAGACAAGCTTTTCTGCCAAATTTTGTATGTCATTAAAGTTGAATCTAAGGGGTGCCAATAAGGTTAGTGTTATCATATTAGACATTCTTTTATGATTCCACATTTCCATTAAAATTTTGTCAACATTTGGTAGGTTTGTACCGCCTTCGAGAATGTTCTCCCATCTAAGAAGCAACTTCTTGAAGTTCAAGACGATGAGTTTTCTGATTTTGAAAATAATTCAAAAGAAGAAGAGGTGGAAGAGGAGATGGAAGATGAAGAGGATGAGGATGAAAAGCAAGAGAGTATTGAGAAACATATAATGAGGTTTGTTAGTAGTCGATTAGAGAAAATTATTGATGTGGAGGGGAGTAAATTAAGCAAACTTGAGAGTAGGAAAAAGAAAAAGAAGAAGAAGGAAAGTCAAGAACTTAAGAGAAAGGAAATGGAGAAGGCTGTACGAAGAGAGTGCAAGAGAACAGAAACTGAAATGGATTGAAGAATACGGAAATGCGTAGACGAAGTCCGTCAGTATGTTGATGATGAAGTGTTGAAGCTACGACGATACTGTGATGAAAGGTTTGATGCATTGATTTCCAAACATGCCTCTCCTTTGCATCCGACATCAGGTAGGGAGCCATCACCTGACGATCAATTAGTGATTCCGACACCATTATCATTGGTTCAGTATTTACCATCCCCTCATCCTTTGAGAAATAAAAAAACAGTACCTGAAACTAGTTTGATTAAAGGAATTAAAGGGCGGCCAAACAGGAAGAAGAAAGTTATATTCTCTCCATCTATAGTAGCCACATCATTTCCTGGTAGAGCCATGGTTACACAAAAAGTTCGGTCAGTAATAGACCGATTTATGGTCAAATTCAAAACTAGGTATTCATGTATTAATAAATCTTGTGAAAAATATAATTATATGTAACTAACCTAGCATTTCTTAATTTGTTTCAGTTCAGACATAATCTTTGAGCAAGAAAATTTAGCTATGCATCGATCATATATTGAAGAACTACTCGGGAGTGGGTGGCTAAGTGATCTTCACTTGGATAGTTATAGTTTCATCTTAGGAATGGAAAATCGACTTCATCCAAATTTGGTGAAGCCCTTTCTTTACATTTCCCCCCCTCATGCTGTAATTAGTAGACTAAAATTTATTAATATCCTAATGTGTGTTAAATAAAAAAAATTTGGTTATCATAAATACTGTGCTATTTAAACAGTAGTTCAAGTAATGCTGTTGAAACTGACAGTATTTTTTTAAAAAGAATAATGTTTGTGGATTTATATGAAATTGTTATTTTACTGATTTCTTGAATCATCGACACTAATATAATTGTATATTGAGCCATAATACTGTAATATACTCGAGTATTACAACTTACACTGTTAAAATTTACAGTATCACAACTTCATCCTTATTTGTTGAACCCATTTCTTTACATATCCACAAAAAAGGCAGTAACTAATTATGAATTTAACTGTAGCTTACTAAAATGTATTCATATCCTAAGGTGTGTTCCAGAAAATTGTGTTCTCCTAAATATTGTGATGTTAAACAGTATTTGATGTCAACTGACAGTAATACTGTCAGACTAACAGAATATATTAATAGTCCCTCATTAACAACTACTTATACTGAGATATTTAACAGTCTTTCAACTTATACTGTTTACAGTGACAGTATTTAAACTGATACTACACTTGCAGCAATATAAAAGGGCTTCTATGAAGAATACCAAATATCTAACAAGCCACATTACTTCCGAAAGTGTCAAATACACAGATATCCTTCCTATACCTATTCATATTGATGGCCACTGGGCATTACTTGTTGGTAACATGAAGGAACAAGTCTGGGAGTTTTATGACTCCCTGTCAGATGGAAGGCATTTGAGGACCGTGCACGAAGTGGTAAGAATCACATGTCCATAAATATCAATTAGTTTACCTATAATTGTAATATTTCTGAAAGTTATATTTTTTTGAAGCTTCAATGTATGTACGATGATGTTGGAGATCATTTACCTGAGAAGGTTACTGAATGGCCTATCCAGCCTATTTGTGAAGTCCCTACGCAAGATAATGGAAATGACTGTGGAGTGTTTGTGGTAATGTACATGAAAACTGTGCTTAGCAGGTCGAAGACTTGCTGGACTAGAAAGAAGGGTTGGGCCAAAAAAATGCCAGCCTATCGTGCTGAAATAACAGCTGAAATTATTGAGGCATTTTGTTCATTGGAAGACTAGTATGATGGCCAAGACAATTATAATTTTACTGTGTAGCTGTTTTTGAACAATATCTCTTTTATGTTATGATATTTATAAAAATACTGTGTTGATACTATAACACTTGACAAATTACTGTTTTAGATGGTGTAAATGGTGGTAATATACAGCTGATTACTATATGTTTGTTGAAACATAATTTAGTTGGTTTTTTGTTTAATTGACAGTATTGTTGAATCTGTTGTGATGATATTGTTTGTGGGTAATGTTTGATGTTGTTGGATTACAATATATTCTGTCTAGTTATCGTAAATTCAGTGAATATAGACCTAATTTGGTACAGGTCTTAGGTACTTGCAATGTTTTTTCGTACAATATTAATGCTCTAAGCTACAGTATTCAACCTAATAAGTATGATTAATTATAGAAGTTCAGGCAGCAAAAAGATTGTTGATTTCACTTCACATGGACATGGTGAAGATACTAATAATACTATCAAACTCTGCCAGCATTATAGAGAAATTAATAGAACATTCATTAGTAATACGGTCTGCTGGTTTAAAGACTTATGCACATCAAGAATACATTAAAATTGCAAAGGAATATTAATTGAAAAATCATCATTGATAGAGAAGTCATCAGTTTGCTCCACGGCAACTGGGGTTGCTAGTGAATTAGAGTCCCCGTAATTTTGGTCCTTCTCTGATTCATGTTCTTGAACTTTCATTGCTCTTTTATCCTTTGCAGCTCGACTCCGCTCTGTATGACATAAAAAGGGTAAGTTTTCTAATCATAAAATTGAATTTGAAACTAAAAGAATTTAGAAATTATTACTTGTTCTTTTCGAAGAAGTTTCCCAAAAATTCTTTAAACGTGTATTAGGCCTCCCTTTAGGTCGCTTAGAAGGTGGATCCTTGAGGAAGTTTGTCCCTTTGTAATTTGAGGAAGGGATGCCCTTCTTAATCATCTCATCATAATCCACCATTTCCTCTACAGCTTGACCCACATCATTCAACACATTAATTAGATGTTCCTTGGCAATCTGACAATGTGTAATACGATTACACAGATCATAAGTGTATCGCATTATTTGATTTCTATAAATCACGTTAGAATCACAGTCATTCAATGTATTTTCCTATTTTAGATAGATTCCCTTCTTTGCATGCAATGTAAATCGCTTCAGTATATATTGGGGATGAATTTCCTTCTCATTCCTAATATTGTAAACCCGTAGTACATGTTTGCATAACAGGCTTGTTGTTTGAAAACCCCGACATGAGCATTCTACATCATTAGTCTTCGTATCAAATGTCACAAACCATTTCTTACCAACTTCATTACCATGACAATTTTTCACAACGTATACTACATGATCTATCCCGTAACGAGTATCATCAACAACCATCAAACTAACTGCTGCTTCCATATAAGCATTCTCAAAAAGTAAATATATTTTTCTTGTCTAGAGTTTTGACATTTTGACATTTGCCTCATTATTAAACAGTTTGGGAATTTCAGTGTAATACTCCCTTGTTTACATTTAAAGTCCTCTTCATGTTCGTTCCTGCGCCAACAGGAAATTAAATTCTTCATTCCAAGAAAGCATTCAACAAGTGAACTTGTTGATTTAGAGCATCCATGCAAACGATTATTTGCCGACTCACTTCGTTGCGTGGATAAAATGCCAAGATCTAATAGTTCCTTGTTATATGCGGTGGACCACTTCATCCTAATGTTGTAAAGATCATTTAGCCATCGATTGTCATTCAAGTTGCCACGCATTATCATCTCTCTCCAATTTGTTTCAAATTCCTCTTCATTCTCACATTTGTTCATGCAATTGTAAAATAAAAATCAAATATACTTATCTTTATTGAAAGCTGGTACTTTCGATGGTGCTTTCTTTGAAATATGCCATTGACACAAACGATGCCGAGTTGAAGTTAATACTCTCTGAATAGCTACTGAAATTGCTTGATCTTGATCTGTTAATATCATGATTGGTTGCTTACCACCAACATATTTTAAGAAACACTCAAAACCCAGCAAAATGACTCAATTGTCTCCTCTGCAACAAAAGCCCCGCCCACAAAAACGTTTTGCCAATGGTGGTTTACTGCAATAAAAGGGGCACATGCCAAATTGTACTTGTTCAGACGATAGGTGGTGTCGAAAATAATAACATCTCCATAACAATCATAATCAAGTTTTCCACGACCATCAATCCAAAAGAAACTTCGCAGCCTGTTGGACTCATCTACCTTCACATCAAAAGAGAACATGTTATCCTCGCACTGTATATCTTTAAATATTTCCAACAATCGTGTTGCGTCACCAGACTCTATTAGTGCTCTTTTCTCTCGATGTACATAATTATATGCATCCAATTTAGAGAACCCCACATTCTCTGCACCGCCTACTTCTTCTGCTAAGAAGTTATATGCATCAACGGTTCGAATTCCCACTCTTGTCATATTTTTAATCAGAGACGCTTGATGATTAGATATATGACGATGCGCCCGTAGAAAATGTGAATCTACCTGTGGAGCTAGTGGGTGATTGTGCTCTTCCACAAACTTTGAAATCTCCCAATTCTTCCCCTCTTTATCAACGGTGAAGTGCATGCACGCCAAACATCCAGTTCTACTATCAATTTTGTGAAACTTTCTTTGCACCTCACTTGTCGGTTTTATAACCTTATGACCTGCTTTCGCACAATAATACTCTCTGCCCTTTATGATCTTTGTATGAGTCCAGTAATAAATATGCTGTTTTCGGATACCAAAACCCACATTACGAGCATACTCAGTGTACATTCTGTATGCCTCTTCTTCGGAATGAACTGTATGGAAAAGTGTAGCATCCTTGCTTTTCTGCATTGAAGAAAAAAATAACAACTTATCTTTACTAACAATTTAAAATATTAACTTTTTAACATATTACTATTGTGTTAGAGCATAGATAAATTTGATATTATTGATAACATACCGAGTTACAAGCATGATCAAGTTTCTCGAATTGTACATTTCTTGCATGTTCATCAAAAGGAATTATATTATTAACTGGTGAATCCTGCAGTCCATTTATTCCCTATATTGAACATAACATACCGCATTTAAAATACAAGAACATTTATGTACAGAATAACACTAAATACACCATTTAAAGTTCATTAAAAAAGTGTAATAACATACCTTGTAGAATGACTGATCTACTTTGTCAGATTGCATATATGTTGTTTCTTTATCAGAATGAATGATATAAACAGTTGCTTCATTGAATCCATTGCTTTGCTGCGTTAAACCAAAAAATTTAGATACAATAACCCATTTAAAGTATCGAAAATATGTCAGTATTAATGTGTTGTATAATATTAAAATTAAAAATAAAGCTGTACTTTTCATATACTACTGTATGCAAGTGTAACATCCCCCAAACTGCTAGGCCCCTATAGAATTTTTGTCATGACAAGTCATGACAAAAATAGGATAAGTGACCTAGAGCCCTAGGATGATAATGAAAGAGGTGAAATACACTTGGTGTGCACTCAACCACCATGGACCACCCTAATGAAAAGTGATCTAAAAAGAGGCTAAAGCATCTTATGCACCTCACATAACCATGTATATTTCCCTAGTATGAGTCAAGTACCTAAAATAGGCCAAGGAGGTCCCATGAACTCCACAAGTTAAGAAGGAATACACATTGGTGTGCATTTAGCAATTTTTGTTGTCCTAGCCTAAGGGTGACCAAAATACTCCAAAAAGCCATAATAACCTCACTAGGATCCCTATGACCCTCCAAGGAGGTAAGTAGGCCACTAGGGACCCTTGGGGCCAACCAAATTGGTCAAATTGACCAAAAGTCAACTTTGAGCTATCCTAGGTCAAACCACCATAATTAAGGGCAATTGAACTCCAAATGATCAAATTGGACCCACCCTCTTATGGAAACCTCCTTAGGGGGCCTAATGGACCCAAAAGCCCCATCATAGGGCCATCAATTTGGGGAAATTGGGCCAATTTCTAAAAAGCCCCAAATTGACCTAAATGTGCTAAAAACCCAAATTAATCTCCAATTGACTTAGTATGACCAAATTGATCACCCCTAAACCCTAAGGGGAGTATATGAGACCTAAATGGACCATGGTGTGCATTCAACCATGGAGAATTAGGGCAAAATCAACAAAATACCCAAATTGCCCCTATAGGCAAATAAGTGCAATTAAGCCATGTTTGACCCCATCTTGACTCAATCTCTCTTGGAATAGACCCATGGGATCTAAGGCATCAATTTGGACAAGTCACATTGATTGTGGTGGGTGTGAGTCAAGCTCAAACCCAAATTCCCCATTTTAGCCTAATTGGGTCAAGTGAGCCACAAACCCAAGCTAAGTGGGCTTAGCCCCAACCCAATGATTCAAAGTGGCATCCCACATGGAAACCAGCCCCCAAGCCTGCTGGAATTCAAAATTTAAGAGGAGAAATTGCATGAGGAGTTAGGTGATTAATGGGGGAAGAAGACAAAGAAACCAAGAGGAGGAAAAGAGGGAATGGGTGCCAAATGGCACCCCACCTTCATTCCCTAAGTCATCCTCTGGGCAGGGGGAGTAATTCCCGTTAGTTTTGGGCAGTGGGGAGGAGGTTTTGATTGGCTTCCATGGGCGGCAAGGTGGCTGGCCGAATGACCTTAATGGCAGCCGGCCATATACACTCCCCCCTTCTTTTTTCTCCCCCTAACCACATTCAGAATTTCCAGAGCAATCGAGCCCCCCTTCCAGCGACGATTTCAAGCTCAGCCACGCAGGAAGCGCCATGGATGCCGAAAACAATGCCCAAATATTCCTCCGTCGCAATGCTCGCCGCCAAGGCCGCACTCAGGCAATGTTCCTTCCCCTCTCCGTCTGCGCTAGTCTCACCCTCTCTTACTTTTTAAAATCTGTGAGGAAATGGTGAAAAATGCCATTTCGTTTTTCCTTGTTCCGACTCAAAATCGAAAGGTGGCGCATGTCACCTCCGACCACCTCCGGCCAAATGGCCACCGCCAATCGAGAGCCCTACGTCGGGTGGAGGTGGTGGCTTGGGGGTTTGGCAGGAGACGGCCTAGGATGGCCAGAATCGAGCCCTCAAAGTGGCCCGAGCGCGTGAGATATGGGCCCTTGGCTCATCGGGGACGATAACCCCTGGTCGTTAGATCCGGCAGCCCTATTTATTCGCAGCCCAGAAATTATTTAATTCATATTATTTATTTAAATGTCACACTTAATGGCCCGACTTTGTAAGCTGAAATTGAAGCTCTTAGAGGCTGTTTAAGCCCAAGGTGGCTGAGACAACTGTTGTAGGCCTTGGTCTCTAGTTTCCATAGGACCCAAGATCAGGCCATTTGGAGGTGTATGGGACCAGGGGAGCTGTTTTGGTGGGACTGGTCCTAGGCTAGGTCAGAAACTACATTGCTTATAATTTTTTTTGTTAGACCTCATCTTGACCTGAAATTTCTACCATGCATGCATGGTATGATGACACACCTAGGGTTTAAATTTGAGAATTTTTGGATGTATATCCATTGGGTTATCCTATTTATTAGAAAAAGTAAATTTTTTTGTATTTATGGAGTTGTATAACTCCAAACACCCCCTAATTTGGATGGTGAGCTCTTTATATATATCTATATCACTGGTAGAAATTTGAGACCATTTGGCCTTGTGCATGTGGAGTTATGAGCCATGCAAGAGCCAGGCTAAGGACCTTACATGTGTGCCTTTAGCAATTTGGGGTGGAGTGAGCCCCAAGCCTTGGGGGTTAACCCAATGATTTTGAAGTATTGGACAGGGGTCCTTGGCAGCAATATGCATTCCCAAAAGTTATTTGGGGTTTTTTGGGTACAAAAATCCCAAGATGTGGAATTTACTAAATTACCCCTAAATTAGGTTACAAAATGAGGGGGGGGGGGGGGGGGGGGGGGGGGGGGTCATATGAACTTGGCAATGAGATTTTGTCCATGCATGTGATATGACTAAATGCATCACTTTTGGTTAGGTTGGAAATTTTGGGCTCATAATTTCTAGGTTGGTTAATATTCCCCTTTAGGTCACATTTTAATTATATATGTACAAATGTACTTTGTTATGTCAAATATTTTGTACTGCACTTGCATGTTATTTTCACCTAGGTTAGGATCATTTCTGGAGGAAATGATCCATATGAATTCTGTAGATATTGATGTCACCTTTAAAATGTCACTGACTTCATGTCATTTGGATAAGTATAACTCTTTCTATGTCATTTTTGGTGTAACATGTACAAATCTGTTATTTGTTAAGTTAAATAATTTGTACAGCACTTATATATTGAATCCACCTAGTTTAGGATCATTTCTGGAGGAAATGATCCATATGAATTCTGTAGATATTGATGTCACCTTTAAAATGCCACTGACTTCATGTCATTTGGATAAGTATAACTCTTTCTATGTCATTTTTGGTGTGACATGTACAAATCTATAATTTGTTAAGTTAAATAATTTGTACAACACTTATATGTTGAATCCACCTAGGTTAGGATCATTTCTGGAGGAAATGATCCATATGAATTCTGTAGATATTGATGTCACCTTTAAAATGCCACTGACTTCATGTCATTTGGATAAGTATAACTCTTTCTATGTCATTTTTGGTGTGACATGTACAAATCTGTAATTTGTTAAGTTAAATAATTTGTACAGCACCTACATGTTAATTCCACCAAGGTTAAGTTCATTTCTGGAGTTAGTGATTAACATAAGTAAGTGATATGAGGAAAATGGTTTTATACGCAAGTGCACGTGTCGATCAAGTAATAAAGAGTGAATAGAGATCGTTCCCACGGAGAAGTGACTATTCTTAGGTTTGCAAATACTAGCTACACCGTTTCTTTGAAATTCAAGTGAACCAAATTAGGGGATTTTGTTCGCGGATATATAATTTAATATTTCTTAATCAAAGATTTAAGCTAAGGAAACTATTAAAAATAACTTTCGAAATATATGTCGGAGAGAATAATCTTGTATAATGATTTCCTACGATGATTATGATGAAAATTCGAATACCTAATACTTTATTTGAATGCTTTACGAGTTTCTTTCAACAGATTAAACGGAGACAACCGTATCTCTCGATATCGGAGATCTCAATATCCTAGATTCCCTTAGTTATCTCTAACATAAGAGAGGTGAAGAATATTGTGCAAAATAACAACCGTAGTCGCAAGCCAGAAAAGGAAATCTCTTTCACTTTCCTCCACTAGAATGAGATTATGAAACGCATACACCTCTCCTCTCTCGACTCTTGAAGTGATGCGTAAAATAAAGAAATTTGGATTAAAGATCTACAACGCTCCTCTCTCGACTCTTGCGGTGTAAAAAGATAGAATTTTTCCTAGCACTACGCTCCTCCTCTCTCGACTCTCGGAGCGCAATAGTAGATAAAATTCATTGCCCAAGATTTCAACAATAAGTTCATAACTCAATAAAGAACACTCATCAAACATTCATAAAAGTTAAGTAGAAAATTTCATCAAACCAACCGTAGTACTTTCACCATACAAGATCAATGAAAATTAGTTCATGACAACGGAGGAGAAACAAATAAGAGCGATCTTACAAAACATGATGTTGGAATTCCGGATCCCTTCTTCCTCTTCAAAATCGCCCAAACCCTAGATCTCCTCCTCCTTTTCCTTTTCAAAATGACAAAAGATCCATTTTCTCTCTCCATCTTCCTCTATATAGTCGTGCTTCCCTCTTAGGAAACTCCAATGGCCGAATAGATGCCTCCTTTCCTATCTGTAACCGCCAATTTGCGTGCAATTCGAAATTTAAAAACTCAAATTTTCGTCAGTAAGTCATGACTTATTTTCAGAAAGTCATGACTTATTCTCTGAAAGTCATGACTTATTTTCCTGCTTCCATTTCCTGCTCGAAATCAGCATTAAAGTTGTTGACAAATTGCTGCGGCATGACTTTAAAACTTGTGAAGCTGCTCCAAACTGACGTTAACTTCTTTTGCACTTTGCCTTTGACTCATCAAGATGATTTCTTTGAAATTACTACAGTAAAATCATGTGAAAATAGCGATAATATTCAAATTTGACCAAAATAGTAAATAGTTTACATTTAACCAATTTAAACTAATATTTATCAAACATAATGAATAATTTGGTCAAAATAATGGATGAAAATAACTTCCATTTGAGAAGTTATCACACCCCCACACTCAGTTCTTTGCTAGTCCCTAGCAACGATAGATCAATATAAATACTTGAGTAAGCCTCGGTCTATCAAATTATACATTTGTTGCACCTAACTCTTTAAACTTAATCAGACAAGAATTATTCAAGACATTCACATTGTTAATTGATAAATTAGTTGATCACTGAAATTTCAAAAATTCACCAGTCCATTAGTTTAATAAAAGAAAGAGCTCCATCAAAATTTCTAGTGTAGTGTGTGTTATTCCTTAAAATTGTTCACTCCATACCATTTATTTCCTTAAACTTCCCTAATAATGAGAAAGAATGAGACTAGGTTGGAGTTTTGATTTAGCCTCCACAAAAGCTTGGTAGCAAATTGAAATACTCAGAAGGATAGAAATTTGGATTTTCTTTGGATTCAATGATCACAATTTTGTAGCGATAAGAAATTTCCTCTAATAGTAATCTCAATATCTTTCCATATAATGGGGTTTAGTTTCCAAACATTATTTTCACACAATTTTTTAATCATAGTTGGGATCATTCCAAGCATGTATACACAAACTTAGGCCACATATCACTATGATTTTTTTTTATATTTTGAATCATAGTTGGGATCATTCCAAGCATGTATACACAAACTTAGGCCACATATCACTATGATTTATATAAAATAAATTTTTATAATTATTTTTCACCCAAACACCCATACATAGAAAGATTACTAAGATATCATCAATTGGAATGTGGGGAAATAAAATATTGAGTGATAAGTATTCAACTGAAAAGGAATAGGCTCAAGAGAGTAATGAATAATCTATATCAAAGATAGGCTTAACAGTACGAGATGATTCACAAATGGCTCTCACTACCTACTTTTAATGTTTTGGCATGCATCATTTACTCTGTACTAGCTCACTCTTACAACATTTCATGTAGAAGTCAATAAAATTAATTAATAAGAGACGAACTCTTTTAAGGAATATAGTGCATGAAAGAATTTTTGAAAGAGCTCTAACCTATCTTACTAACTTCAAGTTCATAATTTGACATTTTCGGATTAAATAATCTATCAATCAAAGCAAATAGAATAGCAAATTTTTTTTTTAAATCACCAGGTATAAAAGTTAGACTTGACAAATTAATAACCGATAGCATGTGCATTACCCAATAGGTGGAGGTTATCTCACCCCCACACTCATAAATTTGCTAGGCCCTAGCAAATATAAATCATGCAGACAAATAATCTTGTTTTCATAAAGAAGTAAGTACGGAATGAAAATTAAAATAAATACTCCCCTGATTGTCCTATCTGAAAAGGCATGCCGTAGACAGTTGGTATATACCCTTGAATCCAGTCCACGTGCAGCAAATGTTGAAATAGCATTGCAAGAGTGGCTTCACCTGCATAATGATGATGCATAATTTGAACTAAGTTATTAATAGGGATATTAAATATTATAATATAAATATATAGATATTGTTAATTTTATCTTTTAAATTGTACCTTTTTATAATTATATCCTAACAACGCCGATTTTACTATTTTTTGCAGGATCCCGGGACAATTGCATTATCATTTCTAAAGAACACGCCTTCATTTAAGATGTGCCAAATTAAATATCGAGTGTGGTCATGTTACCGTGTCATTGAACCATATTCAAGAAGAGAATGAAGCCCCAATGGTCCGATGAGATATTTTCTCCTAAGTATGAAAGAGGCTAGCCACCTTTGACTATAAATTCAGCATGTGTTCATGAAGGAAGCTTCTTGGAAAGAGATAAAGCTAGCCAACTTGGATCATACTTTTCAAAGCATGGGTCTCATGACAAGTGTGAAAAGGAGTAGCCGTCATTGACCTTTAAACCAACATGTGTTTTTGACCAAGGAAAGCTTCATGGAAGCTTCATCCTCATGCCATCTACCATCTCTACCTCCTTAATTTTGGCCCTAGAAATAGGCATGAAGGAAGAGGGAGAAGGATCATCTTTCCTCCTTCATTTGAGCATTCTAGAGAGCTATTGAGAGTTTATTTTTAGAGTATTTCAGCTTAATGTTTTCATGTTTTAAAGTTCTTGTGATCTCTTTTCTCGTACTTGTAATCTTTTTGCAAACTCTCTTTGTAATGTCATTTTGCCCTTTTGGTAACTTGTTTCCAATAAGAAATAAAATAGTTTGCTACACCTTTTCTCTCTCTCTCTTTCTTATTATGCATGTTCTTAACATGATTTACGTTTCCTACATTATTATGAGTAACTAAACTTTGTTTAGTCCTTGATCAAGATGATCCAAGCAATGAAATGATCTCCTTTCCTTAATATATATCTTCTCTTTCTCTTTTAACAAATGTTTAGGATTTACCTTTGATTAATCTATAGAGAGGTCATATCATCGATATATGATTTTCTCTTCTGTTTCCGTACTCTAGTAGCCGAAAGGATCATGCGTACGGATTGATCACTCACGGGTAAAGGGAGTTGAATGCAATCCTTGAAAGAGGACGACGTAAATTTCCCGGATTGGAGTCAAATCCAATAGAGGGGTTCACCACATAAAGCGAGTTTTAGGGGTTTCGATTATAGAACGAAAGTTCGGTTGATCAACCTAAACTCAGTTGGGCGTAGCTTTGAAAGAAGTGCGTTCATATTTTGGGAACCTCCACGGTCCAAGCATCTTCGTTAAAGAGAATTAGGGCTTTATCTATTTTCGATCATTTTCATTCTAAGGTGATTCAAGATCAAGTACTAACCTTTTAATTATCGCTTAATCATCCTCTTTTATCGTAAAACCGTTCTCTTATTTGCAAACCAACTCAAAGAAACTAATTGATAAGATAATAGTTTCCTCCTCAAAGTAGAAGTAATCAACGCGCCCCGAGGAATACGACCTTGGTATAATTAAAATATCATATACTATAGACGATAAGGTACACTTGCCTTTATCGGATATAGGTTGGAGAATATCATCAACTTTCTTTCCAAGCTAAAAATCACAACAACGAATTATTCATATCAAGTTTTTGGCGCCGTTGCCGGGGACTTCGTGTTGATATTTTGAAAAGAGGATAGCTATTAATTTTATAGTTTTTCTTTTTCTTTTTCGTTTTATTTTCAAAAAAAAAAAAAAATCTTAAAAGTGTAACTTAAAATCTTGGAAAGGGACGTTTGGGCATCATCCCATCTCACCTCCTAGTACCTTGCAAACCCTTCACCGGGTAGCCCATGGGAAGTCCAAGACTAGCTTAATCCGCCTAAAAGAAAAAAAATATAATTAAGTTTTTTTTTCTTTCGTTTTTTTTTAATTTTCTATCTCCTTTCTCTTTCTCTTTCTTTTCTTCATCCCCCCTTTTCTTTTTGGTGTATGAACCGAGAAAGCTCTTCGAATATTCCTTTTGATACAGAGATCGAGCGCACCATTTTGCGGCGCCTCCGTTCTCGTGATCAGGATACGCATCAAGCATCCGAAGAGTCGATCGGGGACACTACCACAGTAAATATGGGTGATCCTAACCCGCCAAATCCTAATGAGGCCCAGCAAAGGACCATGTCCTATTATGCGTGACCGAATCTGGAAGGCACACATTCAAGTATTGTTCGTCCCGCGGTGGCAAACAATAACTTCGAGATCAAGTCTAGCATCATACAAATGGTGCAACAATCGGTGACCTTCGATGGTCTGCCGGACGAAGATCCAAACACGCATATATCTAATTTTCTCGAAATTTGCGATACTTTCAAAATCAATTGCGTCACGGATGACGCCATTCGATTACGTCTTTTTCCTTTTTCTTTGCGGTCTAAGGCCAAGCAGTGGTTGGGCTCTCTTCCTAGAGAGTCCATCACTATATGGGCCGATATGGCGGAAAAATTTCTCACTAAATATTTCCCGCCTGCAAAAACCGCTAAAATGCGCACGGATATTGCTTCGTTTATGCAAATCGACTCAGAGACTCTCTATGATACATGGGAGCGCTTCAAGGAGCTTTTGCGTAGATGCCCACACCACGCACTGCCAACTTGGCAACAAGTACACATATTTTATAATGGCTTGAATTTCCAAACAAGACAAATGATTGATGCAGCCGCCGGAGGTACTTTAAATAAAAAAAACCCCGGAGGCCGCTCAAGAGCTTTTTGAGGAGATGGCCATGAATGCGTATCAATGGAATATGCCTCGCGCACGGCCTAACAAGCCCGCCGGTATATTTGAAATAGACGCTACTTCTAATTTAGCTTTACAAGTTGAGCGCTTAACAAAGCAAGTGGCGGAGATGTCTGCTTCCTCCGCCACTCCTCCTTGGGCTAATAATGTTTTAATCGAAGAGCAGGTTGACTACATGGGAAATCCACCTCGGCCTTCCTATAACCCAAACTCCGCTCCGTATAACAACACATACAATGCGGGTTATAGGAACCATCCAAATTTCTCATGGAGTAACCAAGGAAATGCTCAGCGCCCTTTAAACCTAAATCAACCTCTTAATCAACCTCTTAATCTAAATCCCCCTCCTCTAAATTATAATAATCCACCAGGATTTCCACCGCAACAGCAAAAGCCCTCTCCACTTGAAGAGATCTTTGCAAAATATGTTGCTACAAATGAATCGAACATCCGGAACCTCACCGGATCGATCAAAAATTTAGAGAACCAAGTGGGCCAACTAGCGAAGATGTTCTCCGAGCGTCAACAAGGAGCTCTACCGGGAAATACGGAACCTAATCCAAGGGAAAGCGCGAACGTGATTACTCTACGCAGCGGAAAAGAGTTGGTTTCAAAACAGGACAAACCCATGGTAACTTCTCCTCCTCCTCCTATTTTAGCTTCAAATTTGCCCGCTACGTTAGCTCCGCACGCTTCTAGTTCTAATATTCCGTATCCGTCTAAGCTTAGGAGCGAGTGCGCCGAGAAAAATTACAAAAAGTTTTTAGAAATCTTAAAGCAAATTCATATTAATGTTCCGTTCTGCGAGGCTATCTCTCAAATGCAAAGTATGCGAAATATCTCAAGGAGTTGCTCTCTAATAAAAAGAAACTTGAAGATATTTCGCATATTTCCTTAAACGCAGAATGCTCTGCGGTTATACTCAACAAATTGCCCCCAAAAGCAAATGACCCGGGACGGTTCTCCATCCCATGTCTATTTGGCAATGCGTTAGTAAAACATGCCTTAGCTGATCTTGGAGCAAGCATAAACCTCATGCCTTTTTCGTTATTCAAAAAGTTAGGTTTAGGAAATCCTAGCCCCACCCGAATGAGTATTCAACTCGCCGATCGATCATTAAAATATCCAGTAGGGATAGTGGAGGACGTGCTCGTTAAGGTTGACAAGTTCATTTTTCCGGTGGACTTTGTCATTCTTGATATCGAAGAGGATGCCGAAGTACCCCTCATACTCAGCCGCCCCTTCCTTGCCACCTCCCGCGCGATTATCGATGTTAGTGATGGAAAACTCCTCCTACGGGTTGGAGAAGATGAAGTCACTTTTAGCATAAATCCCTCAATGCGAAATACTCTATAGAATGACGATTCGTGTTTCTACTTAGAAGAATATTTTGAAAACGAGTTTTATTCACTTCCCGAGTTAGTATCCTCATCAAGTGACGATTCCGAGCTCGCCGAGCTCTTTTGTTTAGAAGAAGTTTCTCGTTCCACACCACCCGAACCACTTCATTTAGAAAAATTAAAAATCAAAACTTCTTATGAAGAACCACCGGTTTTAGAATTAAAACAACTCCCCCCTCATCTAAAATATCTCTTTTTAGAGAAAAATTCTAAGTTACCCGTTATCATATCATCCGAGTTGAGCGATTCAGAAATTTCTGAATTGACTCTAGTCTTAAGCAATCACCGTCACGCAATTGCATGGCAAATATCCGACATCAAGGGTATTAACCCTTCCTTTTGCACTCACAAAATTTTCCTCGAAGATAATTCCCGCAACACAGTCCAGTCTCAACGACGACTAAACCCGAATATGAAAGAAGTCGTTAAGGCTGAAGTTATCAAACTTTTAGATGCGGGAATCATCTACCCGATCTCGGATAGTACTTGGGTTAGCCCAGTACAAGTCGTTCCAAAGAAAGGCGGCGTAACGGTAGTTGCGAACGAAAATAATGAGTTGATCCCAACCCGTACTGTTACGGGTTGGCGAATGTGCATAGATTATCGAAAACTTAATGATGCCACTCGTAAGGATCACTTCTCGTTACCCTTTATCGATCAAATCTTAGAACGCCTTTCAGGTCACTCCTACAATTGTTTCCTCGATGGTTTGTCGGGATACTTTCAAATCCCTATTTCACCCGACGACCAAGAGAAAACAACCTTCACTTGTCCCTTCGGCACCTTTGCTTATCGAAGGATGTCATTTGGCCTTTGTAACGCACCAGCTACATTCCAAAGATGTATGCTGGCAATCTTCGACGAGTTAGTAGAGGAAGTGATGGAAGTCTTCATAGACGACTTCTCCGATTTCGGAAACTCTTTCAAAAATTGTTTAAAAAATCTCGAGCGTGTGCTTCAGCGTTGTGAGGAAACGAATCTAGCTCTCAATTGGGAGAAATGTCATTTTATGGTCAAAGAAGGATTAGTCCTTGGCCATAAAATATCGGGCAAAGGGATCGAGGTCGATAGGGCTAAGATCAAAGTTATCGAAAAGCTCCCCCCTCCAACGAACGTAAAAGCAATTAGAAGTTTCCTAGGCCACGCAGGGTTTTATCGGCGTTTTATACAAAATTTTTCCAAAATCACGAAGCCGTTAACCCATCTTCTCGAGAAAGAATCTTCCTTTATTTTTTCCGACGAATGTCTTTTAGCCTTTAAACTTATCAAAGAAAAACTTATAAATTCTCCGATTCTAGTCGCACCGGATTGGTCACTACCCTTCGAAATTATGTGCGACGCGAGTGATATTGCAGTAGGCGCGGTTTTAGGCCAACGGGTAAACAAGTATTTCCACCCGATTTATTATGCTAGCAAAACACTCACGTCGGCACAAGCGAACTACACCACTACCGAGAAGGAGCTTCTAGCTATCGTATTCGCTTTTGATAAGTTTAGGTCATACATCACTCTCTCCAAAGTAATCATCTTCACAGATCACTCCGCTCTTAGATATCTCTTAAGTAAATCGGACGCCAAGCCCCGTCTTTTGCGATGGATCCTCCTCTTGCAGGAGTTTGATTTAGAAATCCGGGACAAGAGGGGAGCCAAAAACTTGGCGGCCGATCATCTTTCCCGATTAGAAAATCCCGCTACGGAAGCATTAGTAGAAGCCGATATTAATGATAAATTCCTCGAAGAGCGCCTCCTTGCTCTCGAAAATATAATGACAATTTCCACGCCCTGGTTCGCGGATTTGGCTAACTATTTAGTAGCACGGGTCCTGCCAAAAGAATTCTCGAGTCAGCAAAAGAAGAAATTCTTTTCTGATTTAAAGAATTATTTTTGGGAGAACCCTTTCTATTCCGTGTCTGCGCGGACCAGGTAGTGAGAAGATGTGTTTCGAGTGAGGAAGGTTTTAAAATATTGCGGCATTGCCACGAAGGACCAACCGGTGGTCATTATCAAGCGAACCGAACCGCGAGGAAGGCGCTGGAGGCGGGCTTCTATTGGCCCACGCTCTTTAAAGATGCTCACACCCTTGTGAGTACTTGCGACAGCTGCCAGCGGTCGGGCAACATCTCCCGCCGAGATGAGATGCCCCAAAATATTTTTCTTGAATGCGAAATTTTCGACCTTTGGGGTATCGATTTTGTTGGTCCTCTCCCTCCCTCATTTTCAAATAAATACATTCTCGTTGCGGTCGACTACGTATCGAGGTGGGCGGAAGCGCAAGCTCTCCCCACCAACGATGCGAGAGTCGTCGTAACTTTCTTAAAAAAATTATTCTCTCGTTTTGGCACGCCGCGCGCTATAGTTAGTGATAGGGGCACCCATTTCTGCAATAGCCAATTCGCTAAAATTTTAGCGAAATATGGTGTCACGCACAAGATCTCCACTGCTTATCACCCACAAACGAGCGGCCAAGTCGAAGTCGTCAACCGAGAATTGAAGCGAATATTAGAAAAAACTGTTTCTATTAATAGGAAGGATTGGGCACTTAAGCTCGATGACGCGCTATGGGCCTATCGAACGGCGTACAAGACTGCTATCGGTTGTACACCGTATCGTTTGGTTTATGGCAAGGCTTGCCATCTTCCGGTCGAGTTAGAGCACCGCGTATTCTGGGCGCTTAAATTTTTAAACCTAGACTCTACCTTAGCGGCCGAGCAAAGAAAACTTCAAATGAATGAATTAGATGAGTGGCGCTCGAATGCGTACGAGAGTAACAAAATCGATAAGGAGCGAACGAAGTTTTATCATGATAAAAAAATTAAATTCCCTAAAACTTTTTCGCCGGGCGATCTCGTCCTCCTTTATAATTCTCGTCTTCGCCTTTTTCCGGGAAAGCTAAAATCTCGATGGTCCGGCCCCTTTATCGTTAAAGAGGTTTGGTCATATGGGACAATTCTAATTTCCCACCCGGAAAAAGGCTCCTTCAAAGTAAATGGACACCGTCTTAAGTTGTATCTTCCAGGAGAGTTATCGAACGAAAAGAGTGAGTCAATATTACTTCCGCCGAGTACGTGAGCGCCAAATGGGTCAAGCTACGCGACCTTAAACAAAGCGCTTTTGGGAGGCACCCCAAAGTTATCTTTCTCTATTTTGTTATTTTGTTTTAACATGTTTTTGCAGGTTTCCCTTCCAGCCTCCCCGAATACCCCATCAGGGATGTCCTCTTTCCTCTCTTCTTCTTTAAATGCATTTTATTACTTCATACTTAGTTTTAAACATTGAGGACAATGTTTAACTTTAAGTATGGGGGTATAGTACCTTAATCTAAATAAATAATATATATATATTATAAAATCCAAAAATCAAAAAAGATGCAATATTTTTCTCTTCTCTTTATCAAAACAAAAATATAATAAAAAAAATGCATAAAACTCATATAAAACTATTAATAATTTGAGTTAATCTTTTTTGCTAAATCATTTAGTACCCCATAACTTTGCATTTTCTTGTTTTTATGCATTTATGTACTTGTTTAGTTAATATAAAATTGATTAACTTTCATATTATTTATGTTTCATGAGTAATTTGTTGACTCGTGTAGTGTTTCTAATTAAGGTAGACGTTATTTTTGAAAAAACTCTCTTAAATATTTGCACTTTTTCATAGTCATTTTTTTTATGTTTTTCACTATTATAAAATCTACCATCCCTTGTTTTTCTGTTAAAAATCTTTGAAATGATTGATTAGTGTTATGTATAGTAGATGCGAACCGATCTAGACGCTTATTATCTTCATTTTTCATGAAAAGTCAATTATCTTTATTTTCTATCCGAAATTTACTTCTCTTAAATTTCTCAATACTTTGCTTTAAGTAGACTAAAGAGCATGAATATGATTTAGGCATCCTTTTGATCAGTTTGAGCTATTATATCCCGAACCTTAAAATTCTTAATCATTGTTAGTCACGTTGTGCTTTTTCCATTTTCTCTGTAAGCCCCACTTATTTCTCACCAAAGCCATATAGCTTACCCATCTTGCACACTTAAAACTTCTGAGCTTTATTTGTCACTTGGGTGTACTATATTTTGTCAAAATGGTGAAGATTTGTATTGTATCTAAATTGCTACAAAAAAAAATATGATATATATATTTATACATATGCAAAAAAAAAGTATTGAAAAAAAAAGATTATGAATGACATTTTAACCCCAACTTTATATTGCAAAATTACTTGGGGTGTCAAAATTTTATTTTCTAGCAACAAGTTCTTTGCAAAGCTCTTCGATCTTTTTGTTTTAAGTGTGCTTTACCCTTCATGTTTATCTTTTGAACTCCACACCCTTAAAACCTAAGCCAAAAAGTTACACCTAATGAAAGTCCTTTTGATTCATGCTTCCAAGGTTTATCTTTAGTACGATATCGAGAAAGTAAATTGAGTAAGTTTGTAGGTAGCATATTGATCTTTGATTTAGATTGATATGATTATAAAATGTCTCTTAGATTTTAGTAGCAACTCAATATCCTTTTCATTCATCACATTACTCAATTTTTAATTTTGCTTAAAACATGTGATGATTTATTTTTATGATAGTGAAAATTGTAAAACTTTGTGCCAAGACTAAGTAAGAATGTTTAAGTTTCTTTTCATAATTTCTCTATCATAATTTCGCATCGTACTTGTGTTTGGCATAGCCAATTTGTTTGGTTAGTTTCTTTTATCTTTGCTAGCTCGTATGTCTTTGCTTGAGGACAAGCAAAATAATAAGTTTGGGGGAATTTGATGATGCATAATTTGAACTAAGTTATTAATAGGGATATTTAAATATTATAATATAAATATATAGATATTGTTAATTTTATCTTTGAAATCGTACCTTTTTATAATTATATCCTAACAACGCCTATTTTACTATTTTTTGCAGGATCCCGGGACAATTGCATTATCATTTCTAAAGAACACGCCTTCATTTAAGGCGTGCCAAATTAAATATCGAGTGCGGTCATGTTACCGTGTCATTGAACCATATTCAAGAAGAGAATGAAGCCCCAATGGTCCGATGAGATATTTTCTCCTAAGTATGAAAGAGGCTAGCCACCTTTGACTATAAATTCAGCATGTGTTCATGAAGGAAGCTTCTTGGAAAGAGATAAAGCTAGCCAACTTGGATCATACTTTTCAAAGCATGGGTCTCATGACAAGTGTGAAAAGGAGTAGCCGTCATTGACCTTTAAACCAACTTGTGTTTTTGACCAAGGGAAGCTTCATGGAAGCTTCATCCTCATGCCATCTACCATCTCTACCTCCTTAGTTTTGGCCCTATAAATAGGCATGAAGGAAGAGGGAGAAGGATCATCTTTCCTCCTTCATTTGAGCATTCTAGAGAGCTATTGAGAGTTTATTTTTAGAGTATTTCAGCTTAATGTTTTCATGTTTTAAAGTTCTTGTGATCTCTTTTCTCGTACTTGTAATCTTTTTGCAAACTCTCTTTGTAATGTCATTTTGCCCTTTTGGTAACTTGTTTCTAATAAGAAATAAAATAGTTTGCTACACCTTTTCTCTCTCTCTCTTTCTTATTATGCATGTTCTTAACATGATTTACGTTTCCTACATTATTATGAGTAACTAAACTTTGTTTAGTGCTTGATCAAGATGATCCAAGCAATGAAATGATCTCCTTTCCTTAATACATATCTTCTCTTTCTCTTTTAACAAATGTTTAGGATTTACCTTTGATTAATCTATAGAGAGGTCATATCATCGATATATGATTTTCTTTTCTGTTTCCGTACTCTAGTAGCCGAAAGGATCATGCGTACGGATTGATCACTCACGGGTAAAGGGAGTTGAATGCAATCCTTGAAAGAGGACGACATAAATTTCTCGGATTGGAGTCAAATCCAATAGAGGGGTTCACCACATAAAGCGAGTTTTAGGGGTTTCGATTATAGAACGAAAGTTCGGTTGATCAACCTAAACTCAGTTGGGCGTAGCTTTGAAAGAAGTGCGTTCATATTTTGGGAACCTCCACGGTCCAAGCATCTTCGTTAAAGAGAATTAGGGCTTTATCTATTTTCCATCATTTTCATTCTAAGGTGATTCAAGATCAAGTACTAACCTTTTAATTATCGCTTAATCATCCTCTTTTATCGTAAAACCGTTCTCTTATTTGCAAACCAACTCAAAGAAACTAATTGATAAGATAATAGTTTCCTCCTCAAAGTAGAAGTAATCAACGCGCCCCGAGGAATACGACCTTGGTATAATTAAAATATCATATACTATAGACGATAAGGTACACTTGCCTTCATCGGATATAGGTTGGAGAATATCATCAACTTTCTTTCCAAGCTAAAAATCACAACAACAAATTATTCATATCACATAATAATTATGGAGAAGAATAGCACAAACTATGGCATACAATCATGTACAAGATAGACATAAGCGCTTCCTAAGCGAGTAGTTAGATTGTAGTAATATAGGCAAATTGTTTGATAGTATCCCAAAATAAAGAAATAGCACGCATAAGCACAGATCGGAATTTGTGTGACCTCACACATATTACAATGCTCATAGGAGCATAATAGTTGTACTAATTAAGACAAAGTAAGCAATAACTCCAAGTAAATGCAAAGCTAATCATCATCACTTCCAGAAGTTGGAAGTTCTTCATCCGCCCAAGTTGTTCGCTCTCCATCCGAATCTAGCATATAGCCGACCGCATCGAATCTAGATTGATATGGAAAGGAATGGTCTTCAACAGGCATATCTGCCTTCTGGAATAGCGTTACGTGATCCTTGTGCAGGGCCTCGAGTCTAGCTGTGAAATTAACATGCTGAAACTGCATATATTGTTGAATGTACTCAAAGCTGGACAAAGTCTTCCCCTTTCCAGACTTTTTGTGGGCTGCCTTGTTTTTCTTTGCATGCGTGGTAGATGGTAACATGTCATCCGAACTGTCTTCAGGATCTCTAGCGGCAACTTTCACGTATTTGGAAATAACTGAATAAGTAATATGATGTCCCACACGAGTTACCATATCATTTGGTCCCATAGTGACCCCAACGTAGCGGCATAATTCCGTGATCAATGTAGGAAACCATAACTGTCTAATTCCCACTTTGGTTGCTAACGAACGTATATGATTGCTAATGATTTGGCCCACGTTAATCTTCTTGCCCATCAAGATTCCGAAAATCAGGAGTGCACGCTCCCAAGGAACGTGATTTGTGTGCTTGGTGGGCATGATACTAGCATTGATAAATAACATCCAAACTTTTGCCTCTCGACCGAAAGTAGAAGATTTGAACACTCATTTTTTTTATTTGCCCAATCGGGGCTGCCATCATAACATAATAAAGCCGCAACATCACCTCGATCATCTTCTGTGTCCAAACGTAAATATTCATCATCAAAGTCAGTCCCGAGATCAAAGAAGTCATTTATCACCTCCGCCGAAAAATTTACCTCTTTTCCACGCACGAAAACCTTGTTATCCTTATGAAATTGTAAGTTTGAGTAGAACTCAAACACCCATGGTAAAACTGCTTCGACCCGTGGATGACAAAAAGTAGTCCAACTCAGCTTTTCAATCTGATTGACATAATCCAAACTCCAAGCCCTTTTTTCCATCTCAAAACCTCTTTCAAAAATAACAGGCTTCATCTTGATTAACTCGTAACGATCATGAGCCTCATCGTTAATGAAT
Source organism: Dactylorhiza incarnata (assembly GCA_033032865.1). Taxonomy (NCBI): domain Eukaryota; kingdom Viridiplantae; phylum Streptophyta; class Magnoliopsida; order Asparagales; family Orchidaceae; genus Dactylorhiza; species Dactylorhiza incarnata. The sequence goes on from JAWHQI010000344.1 coordinate 2,554,624, forward strand.
CGCAGATCTTTGTGTGCAAGTGACTTTTGTTTCCTTTTTTTACTAGACATTTCTATCATATAGAAGAAATAGGTGCAGGTGAAACCCAATGTGAGAAAGGAAATACTAATGTTGTTTACAAAGAAACGAAACAAGGTAGGTAGGGCTTACCTCAAGGTCGGTATTAGGTTAACCTCGAAATCGCCCCTTTGTGATCGAGAGTATGCGCCGCAAGAACTAGAGAGTATGCGCCGCAGGAACTGGAGGTGTACACTGAAGCACTGGGCGTGGAGAGTAGATCTGGAATCCGTTGTCGAAATAGGCGCAGAATCGGGAGGTGCGGTCGACGATAGGTTACGGACTGGGAGCGTCCGTCGGCAGCGTTGCGAAGGTAGGAAGAGGGGGGAAATGTGGCGTCGAGAGTGAAGTTGCGCGCAGGTAGGAAGAGGAGAGAAAGAGGCGTCGAGAGCGATGTTGCGCGCAGGTAGGAAGAGGAAAGAATGACCTCAAACCGTCGAGAGGGTTAGGGTTTAAGCTACACGCGAGGACTGGTTCAGTTAGACCGGCAGTGTAAGGTTTAAAGTCATGGCTCATTTTAAATGTTAAGCTTTGAAGAAAGAAATGACAGAAGAAATTAAGTCATGACTTAATTGCTCAATTTTTTTTTTAGCGGTAGATAATGGAGAAAATCGTGAAGATTGACCCTATAACTGAGATTAAACATTTTGGAAACATTCCAACACTCCCTTAATATGAAAGTTGGCTAAAATTAACACTTGTTGAAAATACAAATTTGGGTTGCCTCCCAATAAGCGCCTGATTTCATGTCCCGGCAGGACATAAAGTCATATTAATTTGTTTATATAAGTGGTATGAATGATGATCGTTGTTCATTTTCATTTCCTCTATAAATTTTTAGTCGTTCGCCATTGACTTTAAATTCGGAGTTATCTACTTCATTCAAAACCGTTACTACACCGTAAGGATGTACTTCTTTTACACGGAAAGGCCCCGACCATCTAGACTTAAGCTTACCGGGAAATAATTTCAAACGCGAGTTAAATAATAATACCAATTGACCCGGTTCAAAATATTTTTCCTTCAAGCGCTGGTCATGCCACTTCTTTGTCCGTTCTTTATAAATCCTTGAACTTTCATATGCGTTCCTCCTGATTTCTTCCAACTCATTGAGCTGTAATAGTCTTTTCTTTCCTGCTTCATAAAAATCATAGTTAATCTTTTTAATGGCCCAATGGGCTCGATGTTCCAACTCCAGCGGTAAATGACATGCCTTCCCATATACTAGTCTATAAGGGGTAAATCCAATTGGCGTTTTATAAGCAGTTCTATAAGCCCACAAGGCATCATTCAGCTTCTGAGACCAATCCTTGCAATTGATACTAACTGTTTTAGCAAGTATTTTCTTTATCTCTCTGTTTGACACCTCAGCTAAGCCGTTCGTTTGAGGATGATAAGCCAATGCTACTTTATGAGTGACTCCATATTTTCTCAATAAGGTAGTAAATTGATGATTACAAAAGTGACTCCCCCCATCACTTATGATAGCTCTTGGGGTTCCAAAACGATTAAAGATGTTATTCTTAAGAAAATATAAAACTACTTTAGCATCATTTTTAGTGGTAGCAATAGCTTCAACCCATTTTGAAACATAATCTACGGCTAAAATATTACCGTTGGAATTAACAAACGGTCCCATAAAATCTATCCCCCATACATCGAAAAGCTCGACTTCTAAAATGGTGTTCATTGGCATAGATTCATTCTTTTTTATGTTTTCATCCCTTTGACAACGATCGCATTCTTTTACAAAATCTCTAGAGTCTCGGAATAAAGTTGGCCAAAAGAAACCGGCTTCTAATACTTTCATCGTCGTCCTATTTCCCATGAAATGTCCTCCATAAGGGGAACTATGACATTTTTCTAGAATAGGTCTCTTCTCTATTTCCGGTATACATCTTCTCACCACACCATCCGCTCCAACTTTAAATAAGTAGGGGTCATCCCATAAGTACGAACGGACTTGATGCATAAACCTTTTCTTTTGTTGGTAAGATAAATCCGGAGGATAAATTTTACTAACAAGATAATTGACATAATCAGCATACCAAGGCAAGGAACTTTCAGAAATAACCAAAATGCATTCATCAGGGAATCTTTCATTAATCTCGGACGGAACTATTGAATTTGGGGTCTCAATTCTAGAAAGATGGTCGGCAACCGGATTATCAACACCCTTTCTATCTTTGATCTCTAAATCAAATTCTTGTAATAGTAAAACCCAACGAATTAGCCTAGGTTTAGAATCTTTCTTTTCCATTAAATAACGGATAGCTGCATGATCGGTAAATACTATAACATTTGTGCCTAAAAGATAAGATCTAAATTTATCAAATGCAAAAACCACAGCAAGTAGTTCCTTTTCGGTTGTGGTATAATTAATTTGGGCCTCAATTAGAGTTTTACTAGCATATGCAATGGTATGGAAAACCTTCTCTCGCTTTTGTCCTAGAACTACTCCGACAACGTAATCACTAGCATCGCACATGAGAACAAATGGCTCTTCCCAATCAGGAGCTACTACAATAGGTGCTGTAGTTAATCGGGTTTTCAATTCATTAAATGCAGCTAAGCAGTTTTCATCAAAATAAAACTTTATATCCTTTTCTAACAAACCACTCAAAGGTTTTGCAATCTTTGCAAAGTCTTTGATGAATCTCCTATAAAATCCTGCATGCCCCAAGAAACTACGCAATGCTTTTACATTTTTAGGAGGAGGTAGTTTCTCAATCACCTCTATTTTCGCCCTATCTACTTCTAACCCCTTTTTCGATACATGATGCCCAAGTACTATGCCTTCCCGCCCCATGAAGTGATATTTTTCCCAATTTAAAATGAGGTTAGTTTCAACACAACGTAAAAGCACTCTTTCTAAACACCTCAAACATTCATCAAACGATTTACCAAAGATGGAAAAATCATCCATGAAGATTTCTATGCCATAATCCATAATATCCGAAAATATAGCAATCATACAACGTTGAAAAGTGGTCGGTGCATTGCACAAACTGAACGACATTCTCCTAAAAGCAAATGTTCCGTAAGGACACGTGAACGTTGTCTTTTCTTGGTCCTCCGGATCTACCGTAATCTGATTATAACCGGAATACCCGTCTAGAAAACAAAAGAAATCATTTCCGGATAATTTATCTAAGACTTGATCTATAAAAGGCAAAGGAAAGTGATCCTTCCTTGTGGCCTTATTTAATTTCCGGTAGTCCATACAGATACGCCATCCCGTGACCATTCTAGTAGAAATTAATTCATTATTATCATTTTTTACTACGGTCATCCCCCCTTTCTTAGGAACACATTGGACTGGAGAGACCCATGAACTATCCGAGATGAGGTAAATTATTCCTGCATCTAGCCATTTAATAATCTCCTTCTTCACTACCTCTTTCATAGGTGGACTAAGACGTCGTTGATGCTCTATAGACCCTTTGAAGGTTTCCTCTAAAAGGATTTTGTGCATACAAAGTGAAGGGCTAATTCCCTTAATGTCCGCAATAGTCCATCCTATGGCAGGTTTATGTCTCTTTAAAAGATTTAACAATTTTTGATGTTGTTCCGGTAGCAATTCAGAATTAACTATGACCGGCAACGTATCATTCTCTCCTAGATATGCATACGATAGATGATTAGGAAGTGGTTTTAATTCAAGAACAGGATGATTGATAATATAAGGTTTATCCACACAAGACCTCTCTTGCGTGTCTAATGGTTCCGGTTTACGAGTGAATACCGATTGAAGTGCAAATGCTTCCAAACGCTCGTGAATTTCTTCTTCGTCCTCAGAATTTTCTTCATCGTTTGAAATATTTGTTACCGCTTCATCTTCCAATTCTTGACTCTTGCCAAGATCATAATCATAAAGAGTCATGCATTTTACCTCTTCCATATTATCCTCTTCCCTATGAGGGAATTTCATTGCTTTAAGTACATTGAACGTGACTTGCTCATCATTAACTCTCATGGTTAACTCCCCCTTATGAACATCAATCAAAGTTTTTCCGGTAGCTAAGAAAGGTCTACCCACAATAATAGGTACCTCTTTGTCTCTTTCCATATCCAAAACCACGAAGTCCGCTGGAAAAATAAACTTTTCTACCTTGACTAAGACATCTTCTACGATTCCTTTTGGATAGGTAAGAGATTTATCGGCCAATTGTAACGTAAGCGATGTTTTGGAAATCTCTCCCAAACCCAACTTCTTATAAATTGTAATGGCATGAGGTTTATGCTTGCCCCTAAATCACATAAAGCTTTTCCCTCAAATTGATACCCAATAGAACACGGAATAGTGAAACTTACGGGATCTTTTAGTTTTGGTGGTAATTTCTTTTGAAGAATCGCACTACACTCATGAGTGAGTGCAACCGTCTCATTTACACCAAATTTTCTTTTCTTATTTAGGATATCTTTCATGAATTTTACATAGCTTGACATTTGTTCTAAGGCTTCGGCGAATGGTATATTAATTTGTAGTTTTTTTAATATTTCCAGAAATTTCTGGAATTGTTGATCTAGTTTGCTCTTTCGTAGCCTTTGAGGAAAATGTGGAGGGGGGTAAATTGTTGTGTTTCCCTTCTTACCCGTCATATCTACTTCATTTCGATTCTTACTTCCTCCTATTATTTCTAGTTCCTCCCTTTCAGTGTTATTACACTCCTTACTCTCTTTTTCATTATTATCCGCTTGTTTAAGTTCATTATCTTTTTCAAGTGGATTATTTTCATGACCACCTATTAACTCTCGCCCACTCCGTAAGGTGACTGCCTTACATTGATGATTATCTCCCTTAGGGTTTGGTGTGGTGTCCGTCGGAAGTGTACCTTGAGGACGAATGCTCAAAGCGGATGATATTTGTCCTAGTTGCGATTCAATTAATCGCATCGAACCTTCTAAACTAGAGAAACGTGTTTCATTCTTTTGCATGGATTCTATAATGAAATCGTCGGTTAATTTTCTTGAAGGTCCTGCTTGATTAGGATGTTTATTTTGATGTTGAGGAGTAGGATTAGAATTAAATAGATGTGATGGAGTTGAACCGGAATTATTCTTCCAAGAGAAGTTTGGGTGATTTCTCCATTCGGAATTATAATTATTTAGATATGAATTATGATTTTGTTTGAATTGCCCTCCAATATAATTTACTTCTTCATTGTTACCTACAAGTTGCTCAATTGTTAAAGTGGGATTAGATGTAACCATAGGAGTGACTATGCTATTGACTTGTGGAGTTATTTGATTTTGGTATAGAGTCAAAGCATCTAACCTCTTATTGATTGAATTAAATTGAGACGTCATTTGGGCTGCAAATGACGTGAATTGATCTACTTGATATATTCCTGTCGTAGTAGAAGAATGTCCTTGACGTTCAATAGAATGATAATTGTTAGAAGATAGGTCTTCTAAGATTCCATATGCATCTTCTGGGTACTTATTCATGAGAGAACCTCCCGCAGCTCCATCTACTTGGATCATGGTAGATGTCTGGAGGCCATTGTAGAAGGTCCACACCTGTCCATTATGTTCTACTTGTCCTCCTAAATCTTGACCTTCTTGGTGAACTTCATCTTCATTATTTAGATTCATTGTGGGTTGATTAACTTGCTCCAACCTAGTTGATTTCCTATTTCTTCTATAGGTTCGTTCAATCTCAACGTTTAGTGGAAACAATTCAACCGACCGATACCGGGACATACACTAACAAACTCTCAATAAACAGTAAAGACAAATATAATAAGTAAAGTAAAAGAAAAATAAACTTGACCTCTCAATACTAAGATTCGCTAATATTGCAAGAAAAACACAAAGATTAGTTGCTCTTCCCCGGCAATGACGCCAAAAACTTGATACGCGGAAAATGGTTTTATACGCAAGTGCACGTGTCGATCAAGTAATAAAGAGTGAATAGAGATCGTTCCCACGGAGAAGTGACTATTCTTAGGTTTGCAAATACTAGCTACACCGTTTCTTTGAAATTCAAGTGAACCAAATTAAGGGATTTTGTTCGCGGATATATAATTTAATATTTCTTAATCAAAGATTTAAGCTAAGGAAACTATTCAAAATAACTTTTGAAATATATGTCGGAGAGAATAATCTTGTATAATGATTTCCTACGATGATTATGATGAAAATTCGAATACCTAATACTTTATTTGAATGCTTTACGAGTTTCTTTCAACAGATTAAACGGAGACAACCGTATCTCTCGATATCGGAGATCTCAATATCCTAGATTCCCTTAGTTATCTCTAACATAAGAGAGATGAAGAATATTGTGCAAAATAACAACCGTAGTCACAAGCCAGAAAAGGAAATCTCTTTCACTTTCCTCCACTAGAATGAGATTATGAAACGCATACACCTCTCCTCTCTCGACTCTTGAAGTGATGCGTAAAATAAAGAAATTTGGATTAAAGATCTACAACGCTCCTCTTTCGACTCTTGCGGTGTAAAAAGATAGAATTTTTCCGAGCACTACGCTCCTCCTCTCTCGACTCTCGGAGCGCAATAGTAGATAAAATTCATTGCCCAAGATTTCAACAATAAGTTCATAACTCAATAAAGAACACTCATCAAACATTCATAAAAGTTAAGTAGAAAATTTCATCAAACCAACCGTAGTACTTTCACCATACAAGATCAATGAAAATTAGTTCATGACAACGGAGGAGAACAAACAAATAAGAGCGATCTTACAAAACATGATGTTGGAATTCCGGATCCCTTCTTCCTCTTCAAAATCGCCCAAACCCTAGATCTCCTCCTCCTTTTCCTTTTCAAATTGACAAAAGATCCATTTTCTCTCTCCATCTTCCTCTATATAGTCGTGCTTCCCTCTTAGGAAACTCCAATGGCCGAATTGATGCCTCCTTTCCTATCTGTAACCGCCAATTTGCGTGCAATTCGGAATTTAAAAACTCAGATTTTCGTCAGTAAGTCATGACTTATTTTCAGAAAGTCATGACTTATTCTCTGAAAGTCATGACTTATTTTCCTGCTTCCATTTCCTGCTCGAAATCAGCATTAAAGTTGTTGACAAATTGCTGCGGCATGACTTTAAAACTTGTGAAGCTGCTCCAAACTGACGTTAACTTCTTTTGCACTTTGCCTTTGACTCATCAAGATGATTCTTTGAAATTACTACAGTAAAATCATGTGAAAATAGCGATAATATTCAAATTTGACCAAAATAGTAAATAGTTTACATTTAACCCATTTAAACTAATATTTATCAAACATAATGAATAATTTGGTCAAAATAATGGATGAAAATAACTTCCATTTGAGAAGTTATCAGTAAGGTAGACCTTGAGGTTACCTTGAAAATGTCACTGATTTCATGTCTTTTGGTTAGGTGTAGCTCCTTTTAGGTCACATCTAGGGAGACGTGTACAAAAGTGCATCTGGTGGGTTTAGTGATTTGGACTCATACAAATACCTTGAAGATTTGTCCATGCCTTAGACATGATAACAACCACCTCTAGTTAAGAATTCTACTCATGTGCATGAGTGGAATTCTCTGAACTTCAAGTTGAAGTTTGGACTTAAGAGTGTAGGGAAATTGAGTGCGTTTAGCAAAATGTAATAATGATAAATACACTCGGGTTTAAATAGGAGACTTAGGATCTGGGGTCTAGAGACCAATACTATGGCGTAGGAGACCATCAGGACTTATAGAGATCCCTAACTGATACTCGACGTACAAACCTTATTCGCATACCATCCGTTTTAAATAGAGTTCATGAGTAAACCCCCCTAGAAAATCATGAAGACTAAGATTTGAGGTTCTGGATCGTTACCCATTGAGAACCTAGGACAAGACTTGAAACCCACTTGGACATGATAGGGTTAAGATTGCGCCTTGAAAGTCAACTTAGTTCAATCCCACCTTTGTCTGCGAACAGTAGAAACTGAAACATAGATTCGGACCCCTACCTTATGGTCACTAGCCCCAGAGTTACTAACTATAAGAAAAATAGCGGATGCCCAATTGAGTTAAGGTCTTACTCACCAAGGACAGTCATTGGAAATAAAGACGGGGTGCGTTTAGAGAAACTAGCAATTCAGGGAATTGACAAGGACCTAGTAAGGGAGGCGAAGGATGACTTACAAGAAGTGAAAATGGTGGTTGAGAGATAACACAAGGAAATAGTCGGACACTAGGAATGACATGGTTCGGTGATCAATAGATCACCGACACATGTCTGCCCGAGTCAAATGGCAATCCACCCTAGGACCTTAGAGCAATTGGAGAGCAAGCGGGCATACAAGAACGGGTAGTTACAAAATAAAATAAACATCGTGGAAAGGGGAATTTGGGCTTTAGACCAGCATATTCCCTAGTACCATTGCGAGCCCTTCACCGGGTAACCCGCGGGAAGTCCAGGATTCACTCCAAGCTTCTAAGATCAACTAAATTATAGACAAGACTAGGTAAGTAGGAGAACTGGACAAGTTAACTTTCATCCCAACCAGAACGGGTTATAAGGAAGGACTGGGATAGTACTGCTAGCGTTAGGCTCGGGTTATAAGGAAGGACTGGGATAGTCCTGCGAGCGTTAGGCTCGGGTTATAAGGAAGGACTGGGTTGGTCCTACGAGCGGTAGGCTCGTAGCAGAATATAAGACTAGTGTAGTCTAGCGAGCGGTAGGCTCGTAGTTTAATATAAGACTAGGATAGTCTTGCGAGCGGTAGGCTCGATATTTTTAAGTCAGCTTAGTACTTCGATCTGGAGGCTCGGTGGTAAGGAATCACATATATGTATATAAATGCATGTGCACAGATTGTATGTCTGCACAAACCGAGACCTCATTGTATAAATTTGTATGGGCTCTTTTATACGATGAGTTACTTCTTGCCAGATCCCTTGACTTAGGTGCCTTGTGCGTACGCATATAAGTTAAGGTTAGTTTTCCTAGTTGCTTACATATTGCTTTACCTGCTCCTATTACTGCTACAGTAGTTTTTCCTCTAAGTTATTGCTATACCTTGAGATTGATAGTAGAACTGCTAGAACAATTTATTTAATGTATTATTACTAGTCTTTCCTTGCCACCTGTCATCTGCTTATTTTGTTACCCCTTGTTGTCCTCCGCTTCCTTCTCCCCGCACGGTGCCTAGGAGTCGCGGGCGGAGGCGGTGAGGAATGTGCTGAGTCTTTTAGACTGACGGTCAGTGGACCTCTTTATTACAGGAGAACTGATAACTTCTCAAAAGGAAGTTATTTATCTACTTATTTTATTCTAATTTTCATTAAAAAGAGGAAAATAATCCCCAATTTTAGAAAATATGTTTAAATATCTTATTAATCCATATTGGACTGATTTCGGTCATTTTCTGTGGTTTTCTATCTAGATTGGTTAAATGATTCAAGTTGGGGAAGCACCAGATCATTTATTGCTGATGCAGAAAATAGGTTGCAATGCAGAAAATTAGCAGGTTGTAACGTGGCGGCGAAATTCAGATTTTGAATTTTAAAAGAGGCGCCTAAATGAAATTCCAAAAGAGGCATCCCTTCAGTTTTGGGAAGAGAGTTAAGAGGACGAAATTACTGGAAGAAAAGAGGAGGGAGGATTCTAGAGAAAAAGGAGAAGAGAGAGAGAGAACTTGGGGGTAAGATCTTCTTCCTCTTGAAGAATCCGGCTAGGGCTTGGAGCAAGAAGGCTTGGACCATCACTAAGGAGAAAGATCTGAATCTAAAAACGTTCCTACATCGTTTTGATTTCCGGAATCATGTCTAGTAAGATCTACTTTGATTTGTGGTTTCTCTCTTCCTTCATGAACTAATTTCCTAAGTCATGCATGTGTGGAGTACCTTAGTTATGATGATGACTTGATTTTTATTTATAAATTGTGAATGTGTTGATGTTTGATCTTTATTAAATTTATGATTTATTCTTGGGATTTTGGTCTATGTTTCATCTTTAAAGTGCTTGGCAAAAATTCGAGAGATGAGTCGGGCTAGATGAACGTTTGTTTTGCGCGGCGATATTCGAGAGAGGAGTCGTGTAGTGTTTAACCAAAACTTCCGTATTTATACTTCATCGCGAGATTCGAGAGAGGAGCGTTGAAAGTGTATCATAAATCTTAATATAATTCCAAGAGAGAGAGAGAGAGAGAGAGAGAGAGATCTCCTTTTGAATTAGCAACTTTGATTCTAGCACTTCATGTTATTCTAATTTCATCTAAGTTGGAGACGACTAGAGGATTTGGGATAAACGGATAATGGAGATCGAGAGATAAAGTTATCCAATTTAGAATCGTTGTGAGGTCATCATTAATACTTCATGAATTATCACTTTTATTGTTTGTCATCATAGCAAGGGAAAATCACATGTGAGACTATCTATCCAAGTGAAGTAAAAGTATTTTAAGTAACTGTAACTAGAGTGGTAATTGTTGCTTTTGAATTATTTAAGTTTCTCTATCAATCATTATTACTTGCTTGAATTTAAAGAAAAGGCAAAAATTAATATTTGTGAGCGCTAAGTTAAGCACTTCCTCGTGGGAACGATCACTTTCTCATCATTTTATTACTTGTACGGCACGTGCACTTGCGTATTTATATACACCTTTTGCGGGCGTATCAAGAACCAGGGAGAGCAGGTCAACCCCCAGAGGGTGGTACCTGAGACGGTGACCAGGCCCGGAGTTGGACTCTCAGCTGCTGCCAGAAGAGCTCCGGTAAGCAAGACCCCTCATATACCAACGCTTCACATCTACCCCGGTCAGAGGGCAGAGTTATACGCTATTGAGGGAGTCGAACCATGCGGCTACTTAGACTGTTATATCTTCGCCCGACGAGAGGCGAAGAAAGCGTCGTTAGATCGGGCTTAGGCCCTAATTGCAGTTTATGTTTTATTTCCGCACTCTGATTAACTCTTGAATTATGTATAACTATCTCTCATTTTGGACATGCTCTCTCTTTTATGTGATTATTGTGGACTTGTGCTTCTAGTTTATTCTTTCTTTTATGATTTTGGTTGGCCTGGATAATGTTGAGTAGCCGGCAGGATCGGCGTGTTGTGGTGGTGACCATGTGGTGAAATGGTACCACCGCAAGACGGCGGTTCTGGGCGGTAAGACCCGGTAATGATCGCAAAAAAAATGGGTCTTACAGCAAGAGTACGCCAGTACTTATTTATGTGTGCAGGAGTACGCCAGTATTTAGCATATTACTAGGTGATTATATTGATGTGTGCATGAGTACGCCAGTATTTATCAAAGTATACTACTATTAGTCAAATAAGATGGAAGCATACTAAACCAATAATAATGTTATAGTATCCATTGATTAAATTGCGTTATCTGATATACGGCAGTATTTACTACGGTCCAACACCACAACGATTTAAACAATTTTGTTGTGTTATTTGATATACTACGGGGTTATTAAATATACGACAGTATTTTATCGCGGTTTAGTATTAAACATATTAAATACGGCCGTATCTTACCAAAAAACTGTTATAATAACTACGTGATTCTAATGATATTTACAGAAATAAGACTGTATTTTTACGACAATAACCACAAGTTCGTGACAATTTACTGAACACATTGTAGGTCATGAAAATACTGTAATAACATACCAAGTTAGAAACATGATCCATTTCCTTCCTCTAAGCCTTCCTCCTCCCGTCGAAAATGGCCTCCCGTCGACCCCCTTAGTCGCGTAAATTTTTCTTAGTCGCGAGAGTAGAATGGAAGGAAGGAAGGAGTTGCACAGCCGGGGAACTGCAATGGCCCGGGTCGCCGACCTTCGGAAGAGAAGGGTAAAGGTTCTATGCCGGAGGAGGCGGAACAAGGCCTGGTTTTGCAGCTGGAGAACAACCAGGGTTTCTATTCGGCAAGGAAGGACGAGAGGCGCGGGATTTGGCCGCGTAAAACGAAATATTTCGAAAACACGTGGGGCCTGGTTCGGTTCAATGGCGCCTATTTATCTCACGCACCTATTTCTAGGTGAGAGATACCCACCTAAAAATTTTTCTTTCTGAAAAGCCCTCTCAAAGAGGCCCTACGTTTGGTGCAACGTTTTTGCTCCGGTGACTTTGGACATAAACAACACCGTCGTAAAATATATGGGTCACAGGTCAACGGCTATAACGTTCACTAGCGCCACTGGCTTGCCAAATGGATTCAACCATCCTGATTTACTCTAGTTTTTTATTTAGGCAATTGTTAACCGCACTCCAGTTTTGGCTATCCGCAACCCATTTTTATGAAGTATACGCATTTTTTTTGGAAATACGCCTTGTACAAGCATTTTTAGGAAAAGTGTTCAACACGAAAGTTGTAGATATCGTCGATATCTACAACTTTCGTGTTTACACTTTTGCTAAAAATACACGCACAAGACGTATTGCCGCTCGAATTGAAACATGAGCGTAACTATAACGAATTTTTGGAAATACACATTGTGCATGCATTTTTAGGAAAAATGTTCAACACGAAAGTTGTATATCTTGACGATATCTACAACTTTCATGTTGAACACTTTTCCTAAAAATGCTTGTGCAAGGCGTATTTCCAAAAAAATGCATAATACTTCATGAAAATGGGTTGCGGATAGCCAAAACTGGGGTGCGGTTAACAATTGCCTTTATTTATTGATAAAGCTAATTATATATATATATATATATATATATATATATATATAATATTCATTTTAAATATCCACTCACTTTGACTTAATTTTATTGATACAGCAAATTATAAATATATAATATATATACGCAGAATATTTGTTTTTTACATATCAAATAAAGAGCAGCTTTCAAAAAACTCTACGTAGTTCAAAAAAGTCAACGAAGTTTGTAATCCATTTTTATTTTTTACCAACACTTATGAATAATAAAACAAAATTATCATTTTAATTAATTAGGCATTGATGGCCGGTAAAGTCTTTTCACCTCCACACATTGAGATGGCCGGCCGCTTGTTCATAAAGAAATCATTTTTTTACAGCCATATAACTTAGCAATATATATACATATATATCTTTTAACTACGTACAAGAAGTTGCATTTGGTGTAACATTCAAACAGTCCGATCATTAGAGTCATTTTATATTAAGTGAATATAGCATTCTCCATGCTCCCTTTAGACTTTTTTGGTGTAATGGTGTTGATCATTAGAGTCATTTGAACCGTCCGATCAATCAAGTTTCATCCACACTGTCTCTTGTTTGCGGGCGATACCTACCTCTCACTTCTGCTGATCTCGGCCCAAGCCGCCATGCGGGCGTCTTCTTCGATTCCAATCCATGCATTTTTTTCGAACGAGGGGGCATCAAGCGAGACTTGGGGTCCGACTGTCACCCGCATGCGACATAAGGAGAGCAACAGGAGTACTATCGTGGGGAGTATTGGGGCCCGTGCATTGTGACTTGTGTGTGTGTATCTTATATAGCAATTGCAGCTTAAGATAATGAAAAAAAATCAAGTACAAATACATTTGGAAGTAAATCCTCAGAAGATTGCTGTTATAAAGGAGCAGCAGAGCCTAATACCCTTCTACCAAAGAAAGAAAGCAAAGCAAAGCAAAAAAAAGAAGAAGAGGAAATGGGCAGTCATGGCGCAGATGAATCTAATATCACAGCAATGGAGGAAGAGGAGCAGCTCATCTCCGGCTTTCCTTTGCACAAGGACTTGCCTCCCTTGCGCAATTACAAAAAATTTTGGATCCCAGAGAATGATCTCATAAAGATCATGCGCATGGAGAAAACCTTCGTGCCTCGTCCCACCGACGTGTTCGTCGCCTCCATCCCAAAAGCGGGAATGACCTGGCTCAAAGCCCTCACCTTTGCCGTCCTCCATCGAAAACAATATGGCCCTTTGACCTCCGCCCCTCATCCTCTCCTCAGTCTCAATCCACATGAATGCGTTCCTTTCTTGGACGCGACCATCCCAGGATTCGATCATGCCTTTGTAGAGTCGATGCCATCGCCGAGGCTCCTATCCTTTCACATGCCCTTCTCTCTGCTGCCCGCGTCGATTGTCGATGCATGTAAGATCATTTATGTCTGTAGAGAACCCAAGGACACATTCACCTCCTTTTGGAAATTCTACAATTCCTTGATAACGAATAATAGCGTATACGGTGTTGATATCGAAAAATTATTTGAGTTATTTTGCGCAGACGCGCAAGCCTATGGGCCCATATGGGAACATGCACTCGAGTATTGGAGGGAGAGTTTGGCTGATTCTTGTAAGGTATTGTTCCTGAGGTACGAGGAGATGATCGATGACCCAACAAAAGTGATGAGAAGGATGGCAACATTCATGGGGTGCGAATTCTCAGAGGAAGAGGAGAGCATGGGGGTGGCGGAGGAGTTAACGAGGGTCTGCAGCTTTGATAGCTTAAAAAGTGTCGAAGAGAATAGAGATGAAAGCTTTAATTATGGAGGGATACAAGTTAAAAAATCGCTCTACTACAGAAAGGGAGGGGTCGGGGATTGGGTGAATCATCTGACTCCAGAGATGGGCCGGAGATTAGATAAGATCACCGAAGAGAAACTTAAAGGTTCCGGACTCCGCTTCTAGCTTTTCATTGAATAATTAATAATGTTGTGTGATTTGTTTCTATGAAGCTTTCGCCGTCGATTTTAATGTAAGTTTCTATTTTGATTTGTCCCTGCAAAACTTTGGTAATGTTAATGTTTTTCTTCACTTAATAAGAATAGCATATCCTTGAGTCCACAGCTCTCTTCATGGGTTTTATCAAATTTTAGCATCAACTATACATCTTCCCAAAATCTTAAATAATGAGATAATGGATTAGAATAGTAATTTATTTTATAATATGTATACTGCTGCGCATTAAATAAATTTGAAATATTTGTAGAATTAATGCAAAGTGGAATCGATCTAAATATTTAAATAAAATTAATTATATAGATTTGAAGTATATGCATAATTAAGTCAAAGATGAATTGCTCTCTTAATTTGTTCTTTCTCGCTTAGCTATGAGCACTTCCCAAATATATCTGAAACATGTGAACACACCATCTATAAATTAGGAACATATATATGAATGAATATCTCAATTATATAGCAATGATTATATTCATTGTAATAGAATAATTCATTGCATAATTAAGGCAATATATATATATATAAATATATATATATATATATATATATATATATATTGTAATATATGACATATAAGTGCTTACCTAGATGAGGAAGGTCAAAACATTTTCTCCATTAAATTTCACGTCTGTTGAAGCGCTCGAAGTACTCTTAATTAGCCCATATTTTCTTCTACCTCCGTGATGAGAACCTTAAAACCATGGATAACACTTCATGACGCCTTTTGTTTTTGTATAAACAACTTTTCATGATTTCAGTTTTTAAATCAATGATCGAAAATATAATATAGTCTCGCCTTTAGTTTTTGTAATTGAACAACGAACCATGACATAATTCTTTGACGGAACTGTGATAATGAGAAATAGTACTTTGTGAAAAGTATTGGTGTGCCCTTGACTTCTAAATTTCAAGCCAGAAGTTTGGGTGCAAAAAGACTCGTATTCTTCGTGAATACTAATAGACTCAATTGACGCAAAAATTCAATTAGACGGGCTCGGTTGGCATTGTCAATCTTACGCATAAAACTAACCATTAGAGAAATGACTTATTAGAGAAAAAGTCATGTCAAAGATTTTAACGTTAAAAGAGACTACGAAATACACATAAATGTCTGGCCCATTAGCTCAGTTGGTTAGAACTGTAACATTTCGGTTTTTATTGGGTCACTAGACCCTAGCGACCCAATAAAAGTAACCCAAAGGATAGGAAATAACCCAATTTTAGGATATTGTGCTAAGAAAACCTGATTTGAGTCGTGTCAGTTCCTATAGCTTCGTATGATTAATACGAGTGCAACGGAACTCGTTTCATTCCAATCGAGGTCGTTTAGAGAAAAAGATCATTTTGAGTGTCGTAGCGCGTTACGACAACGATGTTGTGGTATAGTGACCTTACGTACTCCGAATTGATTTCCGTCAGTTGCGTTAGGCAATACGAGTGCAACGGAACTCATTCCATTCCAATCCGAGGTCGTTTAGAGAAAACGACCATTTTGAGTATCGTAGCGCGTCACGATAACGTCATTGTGGTATAGTGATCATACGTACTCCGAATTGACTTCCGTTAGTTGTGTTAGACTCGTATAATCAATATGAGTGCAACGGAACTCGTTACATTCCAATCCTAGGTCGTTTAGAGAAAACGGCCATTTTGAGTATCGTTGTACGTCACGACAACGTCGTTGTGGTATAGCGACCATACGTACTCCAAATTGACTTCCGTCGGTTGTGTTAAACTCGTATAATCAGTACGAGTGCAATGGAACTCGTCACATTCCAATCCGAGATCGTTTAGAGAAAACGACCATTTTGAGTATCGTAGCGCGTCACGACAACGCCGTTTTGGTATAATGACCATACGTACACCGAATCAACTTCCGTCATTTGTGTTAGAGTCGTACAGTCAATACGAGTGCAACAAGACTCGTTTGATTTCAATCAGAGGACATATGAGAAATATGACCGTTTTATATTTTGTAGCCCGCCACGACGCAGTTTTAAAATATTAAGCGAATAAACTCCGAATCAGTCACGGTCAGTCTCATTGGACTCCTAAAGTCAGAACAAGGCCAACAAAGTTAGTTATAACCAATTTCGACATCGGAAGTCAAACTGTGGTCAAATCAAGCTTTATAACACACCGAAAAGCGTGCGCATACCCATGACTAGATTCTGGATAGTGGAGCCACTGATCACATCACACATATTTTTCATTTACTCCTTGAGCCAAAACGTCTCAGCAAACCATCTCCAGTGTACTTACCAGACGGCTCCTTTGCTCATATCACCCATACATGTTATCAAATGAAATCACTTTACAGGATATTCTATTTATTCCTAACTTTCAACACAATTTGATCTCCGTCAACAAGTTTAGCTCAGGTTCACACAAATCAATAATTTTTTATTCTAACTGTTGTGTACTTCAGGACCCTTTGAAGAAGAACCATAACATGCTTGGTAAATAGAAAGGTGGATTCTACTATTTTCATCAGCCTTCTACAGAAATCAACATTGTTGCTGCTGTTTCAACGGGTCTTCACAAATCTATCCTCTGACATCATCGGTGGGGGCATATCTCGACTACCAATCTCAAGCATCTGACTACTTCCATTTCTGATTTATCAATTATAGTGGTTACGGTCTGCAACTAACAATTATTGTGGTTACGACCTACAAATAATAATTATGGTCGTTACGACCTGCAAATAACAATTATGGTGGTTACGACCTGCAAATAACGATTATGGTGGTTACAGCCTGCAAGTAACAATTATGGTGGTTACGACCTGCAAATAAAAATTATGGTGGTTACGGCCTGCAAATAACAATTATGGTGGTTACGGCCTGCGAATAACCGCATAACTACCATAACCACCTCTGGGGCCTATAAATAGGACCCCAAGGCTCTCCTTCATGATGATCCTTTTCTCCTCCTCCTTCTTCTTTCTCTTGAAGATCTCTTTCTTCTTCCTCCTTCGAAGATCTCCTTCGCGTTCGAAGAATCCTTCGAAGATCTTCGAGCGTCTTCCTTCTTCGATGACCTTGAAGGTCCCACAAAGGCGTTCGTCCTCCTTCGAGCGAGCATTCCGCTCCAAGCGCGCCTCTGTGCGCTCCGCTCTCAAAACCGCTCCAAGCGCGCCTCCGCGCGCTCCGCTCCAAGCGCGCCTCCGTGCGCTCCGCCCCAAGCGCGCCTCCGTGCGCTCCGCTCCAAGCGCGCCTCTGTGCGCTCCTCTCCAAGCGCGTCTCTGTGCGCCCTGCTCCAAGCGCGCCATCGTGCGCTCTGCTCCAAGCGCATCTTCGTGCGCTCCGCTCTAAAGACCGCTCCAAGCGCGCCTCCGAGGCACTCCGCTCCAAGCGCGCCTCCGTGCGCTTCTCTCCAAGCGCGTCTTCGTTCGCTCCGCTCTCAAGACCGCTCCAAGCGCGTCACCGCACATCCAGCAAAAAACACTCTGCCCACTCAAGAATAAGCGTTCCAGCCATCAGCAAGACCGGCACTCCAGACTCCTATCACACAGCAGGAGACAAGCCGCGGAGACAAAGGCGTGCAGAGCACACCGATCCGACCTTCAAGCAACAGTCGAAGACTCCAGAGTGCTCAGAGCGCATCATTCCCTTTGGCGGCAGGAGAAAGACTTAGCTCCATGAGCGGTGGCCTGTCACCCTTCGAGCACCTCTCTCTCTCCCAACAATTGTAATGAGGAGCGGCATGTCGCCCTCGCCTTCTCTAAAAAGGCTCTGTACAACGCCAACAAATAGTGAAGTTTGGTAGGCACAGCTCCGACCACGTGGTTTTTCACCCAGTTGACGGGTTTTCCACGTTAAAAAAATTGTCTTGTCAGCTTTCCCTTTTTCTGTGACTGTTTGCGCGCTCGAACGCTCCCGGGCAATGACGACCCAATTTAGTCCGGTCTACAGGAGCCTTGAGAGATCTGCAACAACTAATAGACTCAATTGACATGAAAATTCAATTAGACGGGATCAGTTGGCATTGTCAATCTTACGCATAAAACTAACCATTAGAGAAATGGCTTATTAGAGACAAAGTCACGTCAAAGATTTTAACGTTAAAAGAGACTACGAAATACACAAATGTCTGGCCCATTAGCTCAGTTGGTTAGAACTATAACATCCCGGGTTTTATTGGGTCACCAGACCCTAGCAGACCCAATAAAAGTAACCCAAATGATAAGAAATAACCCAATTTTAGGATATTGTGCTAGGGAACCCTGGTTTGAGTCTGTCAGTTCCTACAACTTCGTATGATCAATACGAGTGCAATGGAACTCGTTTCATTCCAATCTAAGGTCGTTTAGAGAAAACAACCATTTTGAGTATCGTAGAGCGTCACGACAACGCCGTTGTGGTATAGTGACCATACGTACTCCGAATTGATTTCTGTCAGTTGTGTTAGACTCGTATAATCAATACAAATGCAACGGAACTCGTTCCATTCCAATCTGAGGTCGTTTAGAGAAAACGACCATTTTGAGTATCGTAACGTGTCACAACAACGTCGTTGTGGTATAGTGACCATACGTACTCCGAATTGACTTCCGTCAGTTGTTTTAAACTGTATAATCAATATGAGTGCAACAGAACTCATTCCATTCCAATCCGAGGTCGTTTAAAGAAAACGGCCATTTTGAGTATCGTTGTGCATCACGACAACGCCGTTGTGGTATAGTGATCATACGTACTCCGAATTAACTTCCGTTAGTTGTATTAGACTCGTATAATCAATACGAGTGCAACGGAACTCGTTGCATTTCAATCCGAGGTCATTTAGAGAAAACAACCATTTTGAGTATCGTAGCGCATCACGACAACGTCGTTTTGGTATAATGATCATACGTACACCGAATCAACTTCCGTCATTTGTGTTAGACTCGTATAGTCAATCTGAGTGCAACAAGGCTCTTTTGATTTCAATCAGAGGTCATATGAGAAATATGACTTTTCGCCCGGGCCCGCATTTTTCACCCGGGCTCGCATTTTTCGCCTTGGCGCGCATTTTTCACGCAGGCGCACATTTTTTGGGCGTAAATGCGCGCCTGGGTGAAAAATGTGCTCCTGGACGAAAAATACGCGCTCGGACGAAAAATACGCGCGCCGGCAAAAAGTCACCGTAACGGAGATTTGCCAAACAGTTTATAAAGTGATTCTCATTTTTGAAAATCTCTGCAAAAGAAATTCACCTAAACAAATCTTCTTTTGCAATAGACATTTTCTAAAAGCACATTTTCCTATCATTCTTTTGCCACCACTTCTTCTCCTTTCTGAAAACCCCTCCCAAAGAGACCCTACGTTTGGTGCAAAGTTTTTGCTCCGGTGACTTTGGACATAAACAACACCGTCGTAAAATATATGTTTCACATGTCAACGGCTATGACGTTCACTAGCGCCACTGGCTTGCCAAATGGATTCAACCATCCTGATTTACTCTAGTTTTTTATTTATTGATAAAGCTAATTATATATATATATATAATATTCATTTTAAATATCCACTCACTTTGACTTAATTTTATTGATACAGCAAATTATAAATATATAATATATCTACGCAGAATATTTGTTTTTTACATATCAAATAAAGAGCAGCTTTCAAAAAACTCTACGTAGTTCAAAAAAGTCAACGAAGTTTGTAATCCATTTTTATTTTTTACCAACACTTATGAATAATAAAACAAAATTATCATTTTAATTAATTAGGCATTTGTTATACCACCCGTGAAGGCCTTGGGGTGCGTCTAAATGAAGCTCCACTAAAGAGATATGGGGTCAGCAGTCAACACGCAATCGCTCGAATCGAAGAAACCGAGCCCGCCATTTCCGCCGACAACCGCCAGAAACAGAGCTATCAAGGAGGTTGCGGGTTCAAGACCCGGCCTCAACAATGCGCCGTTGCTGAGAAATAGTGGCGCGGCGAGGCTTTGGGGTGCTTGGGCTGCAGCCCGGTACGACCAGGATTGCCACGCTGAAAAGCGGTCGGGTTGTTCTGTCCGGTCGTTACAAAAAAAGTGCACTTTTTTTGTAACAGCCCAGGCCCGACTCGTCAACACGAGATCCAGCGGGACCCAGCCAGGCCGCTACCGGGCTGCAGCCCAAGCACCCCAAAGCCTCTCCGCGCCACTATTTCTCAGCAACGACGCATTGTTGAGGCCGGGTCTTGAACCCGCAACCTCCTTGATAAGGAGTTTTCAAACCACTCCTCATCACCAATTGAGCTGCTCAATGGTGTTGATCATTAGAGTCATTTGAACCGTCCGATCAATCAAGTTTCATCCACACTGTCTCTTGTTTGCGGCCCAAGCCACCATGCGGGCGTCTTCTTTGATTCCAATCCATGCATTTTTTCGAACGAGGGGGCATCAAGCGAGACTTGGGGTCCGACTGTCACCCGCATGCGACATAAGGAGAGCAGCAGGAGTACTGTCGTGGGGAGTATTGGGGCCCGTGCATTGTGACTTGTGTGTGTGTATCTTATATAGCAATTGCAGCTTAAGATAATGAAAAAAAAAACAAAGTACGAATACATTTGGAACTGTTGGAGTTGATGAACACTTCCGGCTCTCTTGTTTCTCACACCGGGTTAGCCCACGTGAGCTTAGAGACGTCCGAGCGTGACTCTCTCCGATGATTGAAGTACCAGCGAATGCGGGGGAACCGCGACCAGTACCAGCGAACGCGGGGGAACGCCGGAGCGTGACTTCCCCCTGATAACCTCTCCAGTCAGATGAGAAGTGCAGTCGGCGGGAACCGCGGCCAACATGCAAGGGGGGAGCGGATCTCGGCCGTCATTGCATTAAAGCCCAGAACACAAAACACGGCCGAGGGGAGTCTTATGCCCAGAACAGCCGGCTTGCGGTAGCGTCAGCACACGGGCTAACCTGTACCACAAGACGCCTATTCTGCCGGCTATTACCAACTGAACAGCGCCAACCCATCAATAATAAAAAGCATTAAAGCCATTGGTTCACAATAAGTAATAAAGTCCAGAACAGAGAAAAGCAGAAAGCTACACAAGCTCCTGCAAATCATCAGAGTAACCAGCTAAATGCCCCAAGGGCTACATCTCAAAATACTCACCCGCCTCTGTCTGACGGCAGCTAAGGTACCATAAACCCCAACCCTGCACACCTGACCTGGCTGGCCTCCGGTGTTGAACGCTGCTATACCACTGATTGTGCTCCTAAAAAGAGGGACGTAGCAACTGTTAGTCATAAAGACTAAGTGGCTTCCCATCCGCTCCCCCGGCGACTCCAAGGCACCGGGCGGAAGGAAAGGAAGAAAAGCTGCAATATAACAGTAATATACAAAGCAGGTGACGGGGAAAGTAAACTAGTATATACACAAATTCTAAGTTACACAAGTGTAAAAGGGGCTAATCTAATCATGTATAAGCAGGAGTATAATAAAGGTGTACAGCAGTAAATAAACAGTAAGTAAAGCAGGTAAAGCAAGACAGTAAGAACAGTAGCGACAAGTAATCAATCTCGTACCCTAACTTATATGAATGCCCATACAAACGTATAAGTTAGGATTTCCAGGAATCATAACTCATCATATAAAATAGCCCATACTAATTTATATGATGAGGATCTGCAAGTGCGTATGCTATGCTATGCCATGAATGTCTTATGCAATGAAACTCACACACACGACTCTATGCGCATAGACCTTTGTAGCTCCCTCTGTTTGAAAAGAAGCCAACCTCTCGGGTACCAACCGCTGTGACACACGGTGGTAGCGGACCGGGCTGTCCACTCCTAGGCGGGTATACACTCTACCAGGCCTAGACCGCACGTACGCCTCGACGCTAAACAACCGCGGAGCTCTGCGTACTCTTTGCTGGAGTCCACCAGACTGTGAGCCAAGTGAGAGGTGTCTTCGGGGAACTGTCGTCCCGACACGCAGCCAAGCTGGCCCCTTAGACCCCTACACACCCGCTAAGTCAACGTACCGCGGTCGGAGTGACGACCTACCTAGTACCGAAGACCTGCCACATTTCTGAGAGTGTTACCGGGATAATCATCCCCTCGAGGTTCCCGCTCGTCTAACCGGGCACCACAATCCTGCCACTCCCGCAACTGGGAGGAGATACATAAATCCAATCTTACCCTACTATGGCTACTCTTGCCTACTTTAATTGTTATTGCAATTTAGGGTTGATCTTGGACTTCCCGAGGTACACCCGGTGAAGGACTCTCATCGATAATAGGGAACACGATGGGCTGAATCTCAAACTCCCTTCACAAGACATTTAATTGGTTGGTGATTTATTGCTCCTTCTTTAAATTGCTCTTAAATAGACAGTGAATTTGGACACTAGACCTTCTTGGCCCAATTGGGCCAAGTGCAGCTTTCCCTCTCTCTCTCCTGACTTAAACTTGACCTGAATCCCTCAAGTGGTGACCCCTCATGGGTAGACATATTAATCATGAGCTCCTTATCACTACACATCAGTCATCTTCCAAGTCCCATGGGTCTAGAGGGTCAGATTACAAAAACCGGTTTTGCTAAACGCAGACCACCTAAGGGTACCACAAATTTTATACAAGGTTCCTACTGACCTAAATAGAACATGGTTCAATTTTCATAATTTTCCAACTTAGTTTAATATTTAATTATTTTTCTTGAATATTGTGACACACCCTAAATTGTTCATGGAGTACTCTAAATTTTTGGTCAAATGCCTACCAAATAATTATCATGTATGTATACTGAATTCAAATGCATAACCACCAAGGGTGTAGGTTCATAATTACTGTTGCCCCTGAATTAAATAACTGAAGATAAATCCAAAATCACCCAATTAATTACATAAATATCAAAATTGCATTGAAAAATCCAGAAAGTTCTCATAAGTTATTGTCATTGATGTGATCCTCATATAAAAATTTCATAGAGTTTCATGGTGATTTGCTCAAGTATTTGTATAAGTCATCAAAAGGGCATAAATGGTAATTTCCTTATGAATACAAACTTTTTCACTATAAGTGTTCCAAGTAAAATTTCATATACCACATATCACCATAAGTAACATTCCTATAGAGTTTGGGGGCCTTATGTATGGTTTTACTATAAATCATAATTAAATTCCCAAAACCTAGGTTTTTCACAAAAATCATAAAATGGATAAGTTCCTAAGTAAATGGCACCCCAAATGATTCCAATGCTTTAGAATATGAATGTCAATGGCTGGCCTAAATTTCAGAATTTTTCGAGGACAAATGTCATTTAATATTAATTTATTTTCAAAAGTGGCATATGTGTAAATTCAACCAAAGAGGCATGGAAAAATCATCAAGGATCATAAGATTAAATCCAGAGGGTACTAATACTTCAATTGACATCATTGTTCAATTTGGTAAGGTGAAGATAACCTCAAGTTCTTGATTTGACTTGATCCATCAATTAAGCAAATTTCTCCAAAACTCAAAATAAATACTAATTAAATAGTAAAAATCTCATGATAATTATCCTAGCCCTATAACACTATTCTCCACCTAGGGATGAAGTTTGGTTGTCTAGATATGTGTTTAGGTCCTAGTTGCTTCATTAAGGCCCAAAAGGGCAATTAAGTAATTTTAGAGGTATGGACTAGGGTTTTTGGTCTCCATTGCTCCAATCACCCATTGATGATGAGCAAGACCCTACACAATCCCTAAGCCCCATTACCACTGGATTTGGATAAGCCCTTAAGGCTAAGCACCAAAATCCACGAGCCACCAATGCTAAGTGATTTTCAAACCTAGGGCATCAAAATGTCCCTTGAGGGTTCACCATTAAGATGAACTCCAACTGTCCTCAAATTTGAAACAGAGGCTACTCATATACATATTTACATGCCACCAAAAATTTGGGGCCATTAGGGGTGATTACACCCACTAATTATTCTTAGGTCAATTTTCTAAGTTATGATCAAAACAATAACAAAAGTGCCCTAAACGTACAAATATTTGGGCATAGGGTAGGCCTAGGGTGGGCACTGATGTGGCCAAAACTTCAACCCCATAGACCCACCCATTCAAAAGATATTATGGTTTTAGTGGTCTAACCCCACCTAGGACCAGCCCTAGGAAAAAGGCTCCTCTGGGATCTACAGACCTCCAAATGCCAAAATTTTAGTTTCTAATGAAACTAGACATTTAGGGCTACAATAGTGTGTCTCACACCATAACATAAGTTACCCATATCGAGCATTGGGTATCCACCCACATGCTGACCTCTAATGGAGCTAATATCTTTATCATAGACTACTAATGCCTTAAACATAAAATTCTTTTTAAACTCGACTATGTAAGAGTGAAAGAAAATTGCAGTTATTAAAATAAAATTACTAGCACACATCTTAAGCACAGCAGACGATCCCTCATCGTCTACCTCCAGCCTAGGGCTGCGATCTGCCCAACCTGAAATATAACACATCTCTTCGTCGGCCACCAAAAACCCCAAACCGACCGACTAACACCGCCACCAACTTCCTCGCTTTGAGGTACATCGACCGGTGACGTGTTAGCGGACGGAAGTGGCCGGAACATTTACCCGGAACATTTATTTCAGGCCGTCTCTTCACGGCTTGCTCTCCAATCGACCCTATTGAGATCGATATCTCACCTAGTGTGATCTAGGAAACTAGCACCAAGGGAGAGGGGAGGAAGCTCACCGAGTGTCCATGCATGCTACCCAATAGCCGCGTATGCGGCGCTTGCGCGTTGCTCCAGTCCATGGTCAGATCTCCCGATATGGACCTCGTCAAACGTTCGCCGAAGGAATCGGCCTTGGGAAGTGAGTCTCTTTGCAATAGATAGTTCTCAAAAGTCCTGATCTTGTATACCCCATGATTCGTCCAAAATGTATTAGGAGTGCAGTTGGTAATTGCATAGGAAACAGCCTCAAATAAACTCAAGATCTGGCCCGATTCGGGTGGATTTGGAGCCTAGATGGAGGAGATCTCGCCGTCTGAAGCTTAGCATGGAGGGAGGTGCTCGGATTCGCCGGGGGAGTTTTGATCTTGCATGGGCGGTCGTTGCTTGGTGGTTTCTTGTCAAAGCTCTCGCCATGGTTGAAGGTGGAGGGGGTTCAGACATTGAGCTTGGAGAAGCTTCGGTCAGATCTAGAAGAGGAGAGGAAGGAGTGATTTTATCCATGGAGATGGCTTGATCTACAGATCGTGGAGAGAGAAAGAGAGAGCCGTCGGAGATAGAAAAGGCGCTGGAGGTCGGACTCGCCGGAGGAGGAGGGCACGGCGGGGATCTCGCCGGAAATGGAGGAGATGGCTGGATCTGGAGGTGAAGGAGGAGAGCTCAACTTGTTGGAGAGGGGGCGGCCATGTATGTTGGAATGAGAGAGAGAGAGAGAGAGAGACTTGGAGCTCAGATCTGGAAGATTGGAGGTGGTCTTCCTGTTCCCTGGCCGAAAAACAGAGAAGAAGAAAAGGTGGCCGACTGGTTCTTTGGAGCTAGGTCGCCAGAGGAGATAGAGGGCGGCGGGAGCAGATCTCCTGAGATGGAGAGGAGGTGGCCGGCCGGAGGTGTAGATGGAGAAAAAGACGGCGCCGGAAGAAGACCTCGCCGGAGAAGAGCATTGCCGTCGGTTTTCATGGAGGACGAGCTCAGGCCGTCCATGGAGGAGATGGAGTTGGCACTCGCCGGAGAAGGAGCTTGGAGGAGCTCGCGGAGTCGCCATGGCCGAAGGAGGGGAAGGCTTGACGGCGGGCTGCTGGGAGGAGGGGAGATCGGGTATGTCTTTCTAAACCTAAACTTATAATGTATATATATATATAAAATATATATATCATATAATAATAATAATAATAATAATATTATTATTATTATTATTATTTGCATTCAAACGCTCGTACTACGCCCTAGAAGACTCGAAAATTGTCCCCGACGGGCTCGCTTTGATCGTCTCGCTGACACGCATCCACTGGGACGATCCGAGTTCAATTCCGAGTCCGTTTGCTCATTTTATGCTTGACGGCGCGTTTGCGGCATAATTTGACTTAAACGTCAAAACTCCTTCAAACGACGTCGGAATCGCAAACGGATAAATTCGTTGAACTCGTACTATTGTTACGAGTCTAACAAGATCGGCTGGGGTCAATTGCGAGATTGTTTGGTCCATTTCACCATTTTGGATAAATATGCTATTCGCAGACCACATTAATAAATTCGTCGATTCTCATCAGAATCGAGCGCGGACAGTTTTGTTGAACTCATATAGGCTTCACGAGTCTAACAAAACTGACTGGGGTGAATACTGTGACCGTCTGCTGCATATCGCCTTTTGGATAAATATGCTATTCGCAGACCGTGTCATTTGAGCTAACATACGCACTATAATTCCTTCAAGGCGGTACGCCTCCTTCGAGTTTTATTGCTCAAATTATACTCTCCGGACAGCTCGGATCCCGATACAGCAAACATCGAGACAAGGAATAGAAATGGTATTCTCCGCGTTCGTCGAGTGCACTCCTTCGGCTCAGGTGCAAGCCGTGCCCCCAATACACCGCGAGCTCGAGTCAACTCGCTCGACTCAAAAACGCGCACAAGGGGTCTAGCTCGAATCGGGATGTTACAAATCCAATAAACGAAGAAATAATTTCGTCCCCGAAATATTAGGTTGAGGCTTTGAGGATTTTCTGGATGAGAGTAAAATATACTCATCATATTCATTCGTGGGCACTTCATCCATAATAATTTCAAGCGTATGTATGCATTCTCAATTGTTGCGGTTTATACAGCACTCTTGCCTTGTGAAGTCATACGAACTAATAATGACACACTATTTCCATAATCGCTACATCAGTCTAACTGATTATGTTGTGATTTAATCTCAAGCACACAACATACAAGGGAACGTTTAGCAAGGACTTGGTGTGAACGACATCAAGCAGGCTATTTATTTATAAAACCACGATGTAACAGGCTACCTCTACCAACATTTATCGCTGTACAGGTTCTGCAAACCAACAAGACTGCCGAGCCACCAGCTCGTTTACACCTTGCAGGACTAGATCTCAAAACACTATATCTCTATAGTAGGTGTCATCAACAGTTGTCTTGCATCAATATCATACTTGTTTGTCATGAGTCTCCAACACAAATCCTCGGTAATTTTATTTGATTTACAATATCATTACATATGTACGTAAACCAGTGCATAGACATCACTGTGGTGAATTTGTTAACTTAACAACCACGTTGCAAAACCTTGGCGCTAAGAGTGCTACGATTTAGACCAATTATCCTAAATATGTCACTTATAAACACACCTCATTGATCAACAATCAAATACAACTCCAACTCAACAAATTTCAAGGCGTCCCCCAAAATTTGTCGCGCGGTCATCGGACCGACCATTGATCACTGAGAGGCACTACAACATTATCAAGAGGATTCAAGATTTCACTTACTACTCCCATAAGGTTCTAATGATGGAACTCATGCTATTAAAACCCAAGGACTACCACCAAGTCTTTACCATCACATCAGGATGTCATCGCATCCTTCATATAGTATTGACATCCATCTAAAACCGTGCTAATTTTTACTCAACGTCACCCACAAAGGTCCTAATTGGCACTCAGCAGGGTGTATTCATATCCTCAATTACCCAGCTATATGATTTATCCAGGAGTTCGTATATGAAAACCCGACAACCTCGGTGTATATCCCAACAGGTTTTAGATCATCATTTCTCCTTGTTCTACTTCTCCGCATAACCTTCGATCAGAGCAAAGACATAACCGTCCTTTAGGTACTCACATTTGTCATTCTGGTAGGGGACTCAACGTAATCCAAAACTTGGTGCTTAACCATCCACCTTGCTTAAAATGACTCATTCATCAAGGTGTAGTTAATTCTAATATCGTCGACTTGTAACGACTTAGATGAGAAAACCTCATTATAGCAAGGCTAAGTGAAACAGTCTGCAAAGATTTTTAACTCCCGGTGAAACCTCAGTTGGTCCATTAGCTAGGCCAATAAACAAAGAAATAGGATTAGCCCCCATACGTTTTTGGACTAAATTTCTTCCACCGCCCATATGGTACATTCATCTCACATATGGACACAAACCTTAGGGGCATACCTTCCTCGACTTAGAGTTCTTTCCCTATAGATCCCCGAATCGACGCACTTATATATCAACCGTGATGTAGAAATTCAAAATTTTACGGCGACGACCAAGCTGCATCTCATTGTAATGAGAGCATGCACCAATAACATCCAATCACCCGGTACATTTATATATGTTTGAACTTAACATGAACCAAGGTGCAAGGCCCGGAATGATTTTCCCTTCGACACGAGTTATGCAGGCTACCAAAAGTAGGGCATACTTCACGATATGATAAACTAAATCAAATCCATTACAAGCGCCCCACCATCCCTGCCAACGATCATCCATGGCATGCATGTTTATTTTATAAAAACTTTTCGGATTTTAGATCATCAATCAATTCATATTAATCTTGTTGACTCCACCGCCGAATACTTATTAATTTCCCAACATCAAATAATTACAACACTAAGGAAATGTTCACCACGAATTTTCCAAACTCAGGGGTAGTGTATCATCATACCCGCAATGCATGCACAAAATTTCATTAACTTCCAAGTTATAATGTTATCACAACATAGCTGCATATCCCCAAAGTGTAGATTTACTACTCTCCTCATTACCTATCCACATAATCTTAGAACAATATAGAGAAAATGATCATCTTCAAAAATGATTTTCCTCTCTTATTCCGCTAATAAAATTCATATCAACCCAAACATGGCCTTAGCAGTCTGCTTTGCTTAAGGTAAACTAACTCTCAGGGGTCAAAACTTCCAATGTTAAAAAAATTACAAGGATTCTAACTCCTCAAGGGATCCAAGAAGGTACATAACTAGCCCAATAAACGATGAGATAAGCCCCCGTATCTCTTCGACAGAGTTTCTTCTACCACCAATATAACACATTCGTCCCAAAATGAGTCTTCTCTGGATCCGAATTCTTATCATATTTCCTCCATATGAAACCTTCTACATAAATAGAAGTGAGAGGTATCGACATACAGTATAAAATGCATGCTTGGTGGTCTCTTACTAAGCTGATAATGGACTACTGGCACCAATCTCATTGAGATTGCCCTAAAATTTTTTTGGGTAAGATGATAATATTACTCCATATCTGGGATATAAATCTCAGGGTGCGAATCTTTAGCATTTACACTCACATTAAACTCTTCCCTTAGTCACTCAAGGTCACTTATTGCTTGGCTCAATCATCCCCAAGATCCGTATAAGGCTAGAATACGTCATGACCTATCCTGCTAAGTCGACCAAAATGGTATCATATGCCAAACCAACTCTGACTGTTGGAATGGGAAAACAAAATACTGTCTCGGAATGAGCCAGCATCTATACGTAAGGGTACGAGTTTGGCTTAGGTTGGCACTTTCTATAGGAAAAACCGGACGTACTTATTGTGAATTACACATGGGCACACCACTGCTTCCGCTGCATCAGTTTGTCCTCAAACTGATCTAGCTAGCAGGGGTAGCCTAGTGGTCTAATGGACTTCTTTATCTCAGGATCGTTGCAAGCTGATACCATTTGTAAGATCCCCCTCCCGGAACACAAAACACGGCCGAGGGGAGTCTTATGCCTAGAACAGCCGCCTTGCGGTAGCGTCAGCACACGGGCTAACCTGTACCACAAGACGCCTATTCTGTCGGCTATTACCAACTGAACAGCGCCAACCCATCAATAATAAAAAGCATTAAAGTCATAGGTTCACAATAAGTAATAAAGTCCAGAACAGAGAAAAGCAGAAAGCTACACAAGCTCTTGCAAATCATAAGAGTAACCAGCTAAATGCCCCAAGGGCTACATCTCAAAACACTCACCTGCCTCTGTCACTGACGGCAGCTAAGGTACCATAAACCCCAACCCTGCACACCTGACCTGGCTGGCCTACGGTGTTGAACGCTGTTATACCACTAATTGTGCTCCTAAAAAGAGGGACGTAACAACTGTTAGTCATAAAGACTAAGTGGCTTCCCATCCGCTCCCCCGACGACTCCAAGACACCGGGCAGAAGGAAAGGAAGAAAAGCTGCAATATAACAGTAATATACAAAGCAGGTGACGGGGAAAGTAAACTAGTATATACACAAATTCTAAGCTACACAAGTGTAAAAGGGGCTAATCTAATCATGTATAAGCAGGAGTATAATAAAGGTGTACAGCAGTAAATAAACAGTAAGTAAAGCAGGTAAAGCAAGGCAGTAAGAACAGTAGCGACAAGTAATCAATCTCGTACCCTAACTTATATGAATGCCCATACAAACTTACAAGTTAGGATTTCCAGGAATCATAACTCATTATATAAAAGAGCCCATACTAATTTATATGATTAGGATCTGCAAGTGCGTATGCTATGTTATGCCATGAATGTCTTATGCAATGAAACTCACACACACGACTCAATGCGCATAGACCTTTGTAGTTCCCTCTGTTTGAAAGGAAGCCAACCTCTCGGGTACCAACCGCTGTGACACACAGTGGTAGCGGACCGGGCTGTCCACTCCTAGGCGGGTATACACTCTACCAGGCCTAGACCGCACGCACGCCTCGACGCTAAACAACCGCGGAGCTCTGCGTACTCTTTGCTGGAGTCCACCAGACTGTAAGCCAAGTGAGAGGTGTCTTCGGGGAACTGTCGTCCCGACATGCAGCCAAGATGGCCCCTTAGACCCCTACACACCCGCTAAGTCAACGTACCGCGGTCGGAGTGACGACCTGCCTAGTACCGAAGACCTGCCACATTTCTGAGAGTGTTACCGGGATAATCATCCCCTCGAGGTTCCCGCTCGTCTAATCGGGCACCACAATCTTGCCACTCCTGCAACTGGGAGGAGATACATAAATCCAATCTTACCCTACTATGGCTACTCTTGCCTACTTTAATTGTTATTGCAATTTAGGGTTGATCTTGGACTTCCCGAGGTACACCCGGTGAAGGACTCTCATCGGTACTAGGGAACACGATGGGCTGAATCTAAAACTCCCTTCACAAGACATTTAATTGGTTGGTTATTTATTGCTCCTTCTTTATATTGCTCTTAAATAGACAGTGAATTTGGACACTATACCTTCTTGGCCCAATTGTGCCAAGTGCAGCTTTCCCTCTCTCTCCTGACTTAAACTTGACCTGAATCCCTCAAGTGGTGACCCCTCATGGGTAGACATATTAATCATGAGCTCCTTATCACTACACATCAGTCATCTTCCAAGTCCCATGGGTCTAGAGGGTCAGATTACAAAAACTAGTTTTGCTAAACGCAGACCACCTAAGGGTAATCCACCTCCCCAAAGGGAAAACCCTAACCACAGGTCCTATGGTTCCACAAATTTTATCCAAGGTTCCTACTGACCTAAATAGAACATGGTTCAATTTTCATAATTTTCCAACTTAGTTTAATATTTAATTATTTTTCTTGAATATTGTGACACACCCTAAATTGTTCATGGAGTACTCTAAATTTTTGGTCCAATGCCTACCAAATAATTATCATGTATGTATACTGAATTCAAATGCATAACCACCAAGGGTGTAGGTTCATAATTACTGTTGCCCTTGAATTAAATAACTGAAGATAAATCCAAAATCACCCAATTAATTACATAAATATCAAAATTGCATTGAAAAATCCAGAAAGTTCCCATAAGTTATTGTCATTGATGTGATCCTCATATAAAAATTTCATAGAGTTTCAAGGTGATTTGCTCAAGTATTTGTATAAGTCATCAAAAGGGCATAAATGGTAATTTCCTTATGAATACAAACTTTTTCACTATAAGTGTTCCAAGTAAAATTTCATATACCACATATCACCATAAGTAACCTTCCTATAGAGTTTGGGGGCCTTATGTATGGTTTTACTATACATCATAATTAAATTCCCAAAACCTAGGTTTTTCACAAAAATCATAAAATGGATAAGTTTTCCTAAGTAAATGACACCCCAAATGATTCCAATGCTTTAGAATATGAATGTCAATGTCTGGCCTAAATTTCAGAATTTTTCGAGGACAAATGCCATTTAATATTAATTTATTTTCAAAAGTGGCATATGTGTAAATTCAACCAAAGAGGCATGGAAAAATCATCAAGGATCATAAGATTAAATCCAGAGGGTACTAATACTTCAATTGACATCATTGTTCAATTTGGTAAGGTGAAGATAACCCCAAGTTCTTGATTTGACTTGATCCATCAATTAAGCAAATTTCTCCAAAACTCAAAATAAATACTAATTAAATAGTAAAAATCTCATGATAATTATCCTAGCCCTATAACACTATTCTCCACCTAGGGCTGAAGTTTGGTTGTCTAGATGTGTTTAGGTCCTAGTTGCTTAATTAAGGCCCAAAAGGGCAATTAAGTAATTTTAGAGGTATGGGCTAGGGTTTTTGGTCTCCATTGCTTCAATCACCCATTGATGATGAGCAAGACCCTACACAATCCCTAAGCCCCATTACCACTGGATTTGGATAAGCCCTTAAGGCTAAGCACCAAAATCCACGAGCCACCAAAGCTAAGTGGTTTTCAAACCTAGGGCATCAAAATGTCCCTTGGGGGTTCACCATTAAGATGAACTCCAACTGTCCTCAAATTTGAAAAAGAGGCTACTCATATACATATTTACATGCCACCAAAAATTTGGGGCCATTAGGGGTGATTACACCCACTAATTATTCTTAGGTCAATTTTCTAAGCTATGATCAAAACTATAACAAAAGTGCCCTAAACATACAAATATTTGGGCACAGGGTAGGCTTAGGGTGGGCACTGATGTGGCCAAAACTTCAACCCCATAGACCCACCTATTCAAAAGATATTATTGTTTTAGTGGGATAACCCCACCTAGGACCAGCCCTAGGAAAAAGGCTCCTCTGGGGTCTACAGACCTCCAAATGCCAAAATTTTAGTTTCTAATGAAACTAGACATTTAGGGCTACAATAGAGTGTCTCACACCATAACATAAGTTACCCATATCGAGCATTGGGTATCCACCCACATGCTGACCTCTAATGGAGCTAATATCTTTATCATAGACTACTAATGCCCTAAACATAAAATTCTTTTTAAACTCGGCTATGTAAGAGTGAAAGAAAATTGCAGTTATTAAAATAAAATTACTAGCACACATCTTAAGCACAGCAGACGATCCCTCATCGTCTACCTCCAGCCTAGGGCTGCGATCTGCCCAACCTGAAATATAACACATCTCTTCGTCGGCCACCAAAAACCCCAAACCGACCGACTAACACCGCCACCACCTTCCTCGCTTTGAGGTACATCGACGGGTGACGTGTTAGTGGTCGGAAGTGGCCGGAACATTTACCCGGAACATTTATTTCAGGTCGTCTCTTCACGGCTTGCTCTCCAATCGACTCTATTGAGATCGATATCTCACCTAGTGTGATCTAGGAAACTAGCACCAAGGGAGAGGGGAGGAAGCACACCGAGTGTCCATGCATGCTACCCAATAGCCGCGTATGCGGCGCTTGCGCGTTGCTCCAGTCCATGGTCAGATCTCTCGATATGGACCTCGTCAAACGTTCGCCGAAGGAATCGGCCTTGGGAAGTGAGTCTCTTTGCAATAGATAGTTCTCAAAAGTCCTGATCTTGTATACCCCATGATTCGTCCAAAATGTATTAGGAGTGCAGTTGGTAATTGCATAGGAAACAGCCTCAAATAAACTCAAGATCTGGCCCGATTCGGGTGGATTTGGAGCCTAGATGGAGGAGATCTCGCCGTCTGAAGCTTAGCATGGAGGGAGGTGCTCAGATTCACCGGAGGAGTTTGAATCTTGCATGGGCGGCCGTTGCTTGGTGGTTTCTTGTCAAAGCTCTCGCCATGGTTGAAGGTGGAGGGGGTTCAGACATTGAGCTTGGAGAAGCTTCGGTCAGATCTAGACGAGGAGAGGAAGGAGTGATTTTATCCATGGAGATGGCTTGATCTACAGATCGTGGAGAGAGAAAGAGAGAGCCGTCGGAGAGAAACGGCGCTGGAGGTCGGACTCGCCGGAGGAGGAGGGCACGGCGGGGATCTCGCCGGAAATGGAGGAGATGGCTGGATCTGGAGGTGAAGGAGGAGAGGTCAACTTGTTGGAGAGGGGGCGGCCATGTATGTTGGAATGAGAGAGAGAGAGAGAGACTTGGAGCTCAGATCTGGAAGATTGGAGGTGGTCTTCCTGTTCCCTGGCCGAAAAACAGAGAAGAAGAAGAGGTGGCCGACTGGTTCTTTGGAGCTAGGTCGCCGGAGGAGATAGAGGGCGGCGGGAGCAGATCTCCTGAGATGGAGAGGAGGTGGCCGACCGGAGGTGTAGATGGAGAAAAAGACGGCGCCGGAAGAAGACCTCGCCGGAGAAGAGCATTGCCGTCAGTTTTCATGGAGGACGAGCTCAGGCCGTCCATGGAGGAGATGGAGTTGGCACTCGTCGGAGAAGGAGCTTGGAGGAGCTCGCGGAGTCGCCATGGCCGAAGGAGGGGAAGGCTTGACGGCGGGCTGCTGGGAGGAGGGGAGATCGGGTATGTCTTTCTAAACCTAAACTTATAATGTATATATATATAATATATATATATAATATAATAATAATAATAATAATATTATTATTATTATTATTATTTGCATTCAAACGCTCGTACTACGCCCTAGAAGACTCAAAAATTGTCCCCGATGGGCTCGCTTTGATCGTCTCGCTGACACACATCCACCGGGACGATCCGAGATCAAATCCGAGTCCGTTTGCTCATTTTATGCTTGACAGTGCGTTTGCGGCATAATTTGACTTAAACGTCAAAACTCCTTCAAACGACGTCGGAATCACAAACGGATAAATTTGTTGAACTCGTACTATTGTTACGAGTCTAAAAAGACCGACTGGGGTCAATTGCGAGATTGTTTGGTCCATTTCACCATTTTGGATAAATATGCTATTCGCAGACCACATTAATAAATTCGCTGATTCTCATCAGAATCGAGCGCGGACAGTTTTGTTGAACTCGTATAGGCTTCATGAGTCTAACAAAACTGACTGAGGTGAATACCGAGACCGTCTGCTGCATATCGCCTTTTGGATAAATATGCTATTCGCAGACCGTGTCATTTGAGCTAACGTACACACTATAATTCCTTCAAGGCGGTACGCCTCCTTCGAGTTTTATTGCTCAAGTTATACTCTCCGGACAGCTCGGATCCCGATACAACAAACATCGAGACAAGGAATAGAAATGGTATTCGCCGCGTTCGTCGAGTGCACTCCTCCGGCTCAGGTGCAAGCCGGGCCCCCAATACACCACGAGCTCGAGTCAACTCGCTCGACTCAAAAACGCGCACAAGGGGTCTAGCTCGAATCGGGATGTTACAAATCCTGACTCCAAATTTCGGACCAATGCAACCGGAGGCTACTCGCCCAGCAGTCTAACGAGATGACTTGGCTGGCAACGAAGAAGAAGCTAGAAGAGCAACAAACATGACCCCAGGTGCTGCGACAGCGAGGTCCCACCACGTACCCGGAAGCTCAAGGGAATCTTCCCCTCTAAAACCAAAAATGGCCGAGCTTGGTGCAAGGAAGGCAGGTACCTGGCGAGTATCTCGCCTGAGGGCCCCCCCAAAAAATAAAAAAATCTCTATTATTACCTGTGCGTGCTGGCGTGCCGTCTGGTGCTGCCCTAAAATCTAAATCCCCGCTCAGCGCCTCAGCGCCGCTCTCTCGCTCTGTGCCTCGCACCCTCGCCGAGTCATCGTCGCCCGTCAGATCGCCCGTCGGTCGTCGCCATACATCTCTGCGCCGTCGTCGGGCCCGTCGCCACTCGCAGAATGACAGTCTGCCTTTGGCCCTTTGCGCCTCCATTGCCGACCCCCGACCCCGACCTCCGCCGGCTCCGTGTCCTCCGCAGTCCGCCCAGCCCTGCGAGCGGCAGCCGTGATTCGTGAACAACTGAACATCAATGGAAGTTCTGCGGTTTGCCGGTCTGGACTCTGGCGCCGACTTGCGGTGATTCGTGAACTGGAAGTTCAAGTGAACAACTCTGTTCTCAATTTTCAAGTGAACAACTCCGCTCCCGACACTGTTTCTGCCTAAGCCTGAAGGTACAACTCTGTTCTCTTTAATCTTTAGACTTTAGTGTTGTTCTCACTTTTCTAGTGGCCAGAGCTTTGATCCTTTTGAGTTTTAAATACAAATCGAATTCACAAATTTTCAGATAATCATATATGTTCTAGGTTTTCAAAGGGGCACTTATGATTTGTGAGAAGATAGAAGATTAAAAGGGGCACTTATGATTTTTTGTGCACTTATGATTTTTTGTGATTTAGTATTCACATTATTCTTTGATTGCAGAATGCACATATACATGTATTATTCTTTATTTCTTTTCCTTTACTCTCAAATATGCTCTTAGGTTTTCATGAAGAAGCTAAAAACTATTAACTCATTTTTCAATAAGATGTCCTCAACTGAAGCCAATACACCTTCGTCATCAGAGCCAGTTAATGTTGATTCTCCTTTAGTTAATGTTGATTCTTCCTTAGTCGAGAATCGTTCACTCGCTTTCGAGCGTGATCCAGGATTACGACCTCAAATTTGGGAATATCCCCTAAATCAACAAGATGAAATGCGACGAGCATATGTTAAAGCTGGGCCTTATCAACACAAGATTCAAGATTATCCATCCTCAGGTGAACACAATCGAAGATTTCAAAGTTCATGGTTCGAGAGATTCCCATGGTTGGAGTATTCTCCTACAAAAGTTGCTGCCTATTGTTCGTCATGTTATATTTTTAATAAACAAATTCCTGGTCGGTTTGGAACAAGCTCATTCACAATCGAAGGATTTCGAAACTGGAAGAAAGTGAATGGAAAGAATTGTGCCTTTTTAACTCATGTAGGGAGGGATTATTCTTCTCCACACCACATTGCAGTAAAAAGTTTTGCAGATTTATTTGCTCAATCTCAACATATAGATAAAGTGATGGAAAGACAAACTTCTCAGCAAATCACAATGAATCGATTGAGGGTCGGAACTTCAATTGATGCTTTACGATATTGTGCATTTCAAGGTATTGCATTTCGAGGTCATGATGAAACTCAAGAATCTATTAATCGCGGTAATTTTGTCCAAGTGATTAAATTACTTAGAACTTATAACAAGGAAGTTGATGAGGTTGTATTAGAAAATGCCCCCGGAAATGCTATGTACATATCGCCTAGTATTCAAAGGGATCTTCTTTCAATTATGTCAAGAATGGTGCAGAATATAATTCGTATGGAAATTGGCGATTCTAAATATTGCATAATAGTTGATGAATTCAGAGATGAGCCAAAAAGAGAGCAAATGGCCATCGTGATTCGATTTGTTGATGTTTGTGGTTTTGTGCAGGAAAGATTTTTAGATCTTGTTCATGTTATAGATACCAGTGCACTAACTCTTAAGAATGAAATTTCTGCAGTTCTCTCTCGTCATAATTTGAGTATTCAGGATATGCGGGGTCAAGGATATGATAGTGCAAGTAACATGCGAGGTGAATGGAAAGGTTTAAAAGCTTTATTCCTTAATGAATGTTCACAAGCTTATTATGTTCACTGTTTTGCACATAATCTTCAGCTAGTTCTTGTTGCAACATCAAGGGAAGTGAAGTCGGTGCATAATTTTTTCAATGAGTTGATATATATTGTTAATACTATTGGTGCTTCCTCCAAACACAATGATCAATTGCAAACTACTCAAAAGGAATATTTCGATCACATGATTGCTCTAGGTGAAATTGAGACAGGCACGGGAGCCAATCAAATTGGTTCACTAAAACGACATGGTGACACTAGATGGTCATCTCATTTGAACTCTGTTTGTAGTGTTATAAATATGTACAATGCCACGTGCTCTGTGTTGCTTGATATTAGTGAAAATGGAGGAACATCTGCTCAACGAGGAGATGCTGAAGCAGCGTTTAGAAAAATGGGAGTATTCAAATTTATATTTATCTTGCATTTGATGAAAGAAGTTTTAGGAATCAGTGACGTTTTATGCAAAGCACTGCAACATCAGTCTCAGGATATCTTAAATGCTATACATTTAGTTTCAACAACAAAAGCTCTCATTCAAAAATTGCGGAAATCAGGCTGGGAAAAGTTTTTAAAAGTTGTGAACATGTTTTGTGAGAAAAATAAAGTCGAAGTTCCCGACATGAATGCTCGATTCAGTGATCGTCGGTTTCGAAGCCCACGTGATATAATTACAGTGGAACATCATTTTCGAGTGGATATTTTCAATTCCACATTAGATTGTGTGTTGCAGGAGCTCAACTATAGATTCAGTGAAAACTCTATGGAACTACTTAGTCTAAGTATGGCTTTAGATCCAAGTGATGAGTACAAATCTTTTAATATTGACGATATATGTAACCTTGCAAAGAATTTCTATCCTAAAGATTTCAGTGAGCATGAAATTTATGTGTTGAATACTCAATTACAACATTATCAGCTTGACGTTCCTTCACATAAGGATTTGATGAATTTGCCTACAATTTCAAAGCTTTGTGAGAAATTGGTGGAAACAAAAAAATCGAAGACCTACTATCTTATTGACAAATTGATTCGACTCATTTTAACTCTTCCAGTATCAACAGCAACCACAGAAAGATCATTT
Source organism: Dactylorhiza incarnata (assembly GCA_033032865.1). Classification (NCBI taxonomy): domain Eukaryota; kingdom Viridiplantae; phylum Streptophyta; class Magnoliopsida; order Asparagales; family Orchidaceae; genus Dactylorhiza; species Dactylorhiza incarnata. The sequence continues at coordinate 2,594,011 of JAWHQI010000344.1, forward strand.
TCTGCTATGAAACTTGTTAAAACAAGACTTCGCAGCAAGATGGAGGATGAATTTCTTGCAAATTGCATGACTTTATATATTGAGCGAGAAATAGCGGAGAAAATTGACAAAGATTGTATCATAGATGAATTCTATGAGGTAAAAAATCGTCGTGCACAATTGAAGTAACATGTAGGTCAGTATGTGATTATTAGTATCTTTTTTGCTTATTGAAGATATATGATATATTTTGATCAAAAAAGTTGTCTATATTTATTTCTTATCTTTAAAATTTTATTTAAACAAAATTTAGCTTCACTTAATAGTTGCCCCCCCCCCCAGCCACAATTCCTGGATCCGCCTCTGCTCGTCCAAAAGTCCTTCTTCTTGTACCCCTGGGAGTCTATTTATAGACAAATCCTGGGGGGGCGGGGGGGGGGGGGGGGTAGTTACTTGACCATACTCGCCCATACTCGCCTCTGCTCGCCCAAGCTCGCCCCTTGCTCGTCATACTCGCCCCTTGCTCGCCCAAGCTCGCCTCTGGTCGCCCCTGCTCGCCTAGCGAGGTCTGCGAATAGGCGTATCCTTAGGCCTTTCTGATCTCGACGAATTACGGGTGGTACACAAATGGTGGCAGAGGAGCGGGCGTCTCCTCACCTAGGTGGGTAAGACACACTACCAGACCTTGGCCCAAACGTACGCTGTGACACCGGTACCCGGTACTCACGAGCTTCTGCGTACTCTTGCTGGATCCGACGAAACCAAACCTTTATTTGTCCAGGCAGGGTTTAGGGAATCTGTCCCGTCGGACGCGCAGCAAAACAAATTGGCCCCTTATTAAAGCTCTAGCACTGTCGAGTCAATGAACTGTTATCGGTGTGATGACTAAGCCAGAACCGAAGACACACCACATCTTATGCACAAGCATTTATGTATCATTTCTTATCACCGAGCCTCCAGCTCGCAATACTAAACTGATCTTTATAAACATCGAGCCAACTGCTCGCAGGACTATCCTAGTCCTTGCTTATATCTAGAGCCTACCGCTCGCAGGACCATGCCAGTCCTTAATTCATTCCATACCAAATTTGGGAAGGGTATTATATCTCAAGTTCTCCTATTTAACTACTCTTGCCTATTGTTAGTTGAACTTAGAAGCTTGAGGTGAATCCTGGACTTCCCGTGGACTACCCAGTGAAGGGCTCGCAACGGTACTAGGGAATGCGATGGTGGCTGAAGCTCAAATCCCCCTTTCCAGGATATTTACTCTTATTGGTGACTACCCACTCTTATATACACATTTGCTCTTCAATTGCTCCAAACCCTAGGGTGGATTACCATTTGAATCGGGTTGACGAGCGTCGGTGTTCAATTGAACACCGAAACTCTACCTCTCCTAGTGACCGGCTATTTCATCGTGTTATCTCTCAATTACAACTGAAGGTCTCGCTCCTTATGCCATCACACCCTTACTTGATGTGGTTCTGTCCCCTCATCATATCGTTGCAAACCCCAAATCGATGAGTTACTAAACGCACCCCAACTCTACATCCTGTGTTGTCACTAATTGGGTTGACAACTAATTGTTGGATCGATAGGCGCCCTTAGAGGGGGGGGGGTGAATAAGGGAATAAAAATTCTTTATTTTAATGTTATGAAAATGACTAAATTATTTTATAATTTGAGAAAGGCAAAATAACAATTTAGCTAATTTGTGAGCATATCATAAAAACCAAGTTTAGGAACAAGTACTAAATTGTTTTAAGATGAAAGAGATTGAAATAAACAATTTAGATAAAGTAATTTGAATTGAAGACTTTGTAACCGATATTTTAGAGATAACGCCAAAGGAGAGAAATCAAGTAAACACAAATAGAGACATGATTGTATTTATATAAAAGAAAGGTGTTTATATAAATTTGATTTCAATATAGCTAGAAATCGGAGGCGTACAAAAGTAAATTTCTTTTTCTTTTCTATACCGACTTGTATCCCCACAAACCGGTTGGCTTTAGCCTATCCTTCCCCGGATAAGGCCTCAAGCCACTCTAGTCAATCCTTCCCCGGATATGGCCTCGAGCCCCATAGATCTAATCACCTAGAACTAGTCGCCAACACAAGGCGAATTTCCCCCTAAGTCCTACCAAGACCAAGTCGCCAACACAAGGCGAATTAACTAAATGGTTACAAAGAAAGTATGGAATGGAAAAATAAAGATACCAATAATAAAACTCTCTATATGAGATTTCTGAAGATGAGGATGAAGGATCGCTGTAGCATAAGCGAGGTCGAAGCGATCGTCCTTCGGATGTAGCGTGACGTTGTCCTCCTACAGAATTCTCCTTAAGCTTTTAGTGGGAGATCCATCTTCGGCAGCATAACAACAATAGAATTGTGGCACTTGCAACCTCTCTGGGATGGATTAGCAAAATGATCGAAGTTGGGTCATTTTATAAAACTTGGAGATAGCACCTGCGGTAGCACCTAGCGCCTGCGGTAGCGTTCGTGTGGAGTGTTGCGAAACCGTCGGCGGCATAGCACTATGCACGAACTTGAGATAGCGCCAGGCGGTAGCGCTAGCGCTGGCGGTAGCGTTCATGTGGAGCGGTTGCGAAACCGTCGGCTGCATCACAGAGCAATATTTCATCGAACAAAACAGAATTCGTCGAACGCGCCTTCGTCGAACGCATCCTTCGTCGAACGAAAAAACCGCAACCTTCTGGATCGTGCAGAACCAACTTTCGTCGAACGGAGTCGATTTCGTCGAACGGAGCTTCAAGTTCGTCGAACCCAGTTGTCGAGCACAGCCAAATTCGTCGAACGGAGCTTCAAGTTCGTCGAACCCAACTTGTCGAACACAAATTCGTCGAGCGCAGCCAAATTCGTCGAACGTAGGAATATTCGTCGAATGGAGCTCATCGTTCGTCGAACGGAGCTTCCTTCAGATTTCGTCGAACGCATCTTCCAGTTCGTCGAACGGAACCTGAGCTAGCGCTTGGCGGTAGTGCATTCTTCCAGATTTTTGAATTCAGCTGCTTTCTACCTGTGGAGTATTGCACTTATAGTTCCTGCACACTATAAACACACAAAATACAAGATCATATACAATTTGGGATTTGTTATTCTTAAACAAAGGGATGTGACACACATGTCCAACAATCACCCCCTTTTGATAATAACAAATCCTCTTAGCAAGAAATCAACAATAATGTTTATAGTATATGATAAGCAAGATGATAGTGCAACTATAGTATATGATAAGCATGATGATATGCATACTCCCCCTATCTTAATGCTCCCCTTACATAAATGCAATTTATGTTTTACTCCCCCTAAATGATAGATTACATGAATTATTCTCCCCTTAATCTTCTATATTTCTCCTATATAGATTTCTTCAATTAATCTCCCCCTTTTGGTATTATCAAAAGAAGGTGGGGTGAGGGTAGTAAGGAGGCATTCTTTAAGCTAGTTATAAATCATGATCGAGCTTTTGTAATATATGAAATGATAAAGAGTTTAAGCATAGTATATATAAGAGATTTCAAATAAAAAGATAATAGTTGTAAGCAAGCGGAAGATTATAAGAAGCATCTTTTTGTAAGCATGAAAAGCATAAGTAAAAATATGAGTTTTAGTTCGAAATTGAAAGATGTTTTAACCTTTTTGAAATCTCAAAGTTTTTCATAAAAATACCAAGCATGAAATGAACATATCAAAGATAAATTATACTACAATGTTACTTAATTTTAAGTTCAAGAGATACCAAAACATTGTAGAGATCATGCTAGGTTATCTAGTGCATTTCCTGTAGAAAAAGTAGTATAGATAAAGCATTAGAATCCAATACTCATGAGAAGAAGTATTATGAAAGAGAATGATGTGCACATAAATGTATTTTGGGTAATGTTAACAATTGATTTAAATCAACAAAATACAAGACATATGTAAAGTAGAGTGCACAATAAAACACAAGTAAATTACTTTCACACACTTTTAATGCACATAATTTTTAACAAAGTGGTGTAATAACCAAGGTTTGCACAAGACACTTTACTATTCTTTCCAAGGTGCTCAACCTCACAATGCTTATGAAGACTTATCAGGAGGTTCAAGTAGTGCTTGGTGGAGTTATATTTGTCTACATATATAATTTTTGTTTGTTCACATTTGTGAGACAACATTCTCCGAATACACTTGTTTTGCAAACCCCAAATTTTTAACTTAACCACTTTTCTTAATTTTATAAGTGCAATTCAAATGTAGTGTAGACAATAAACTTATGCAAGTTTTAATTCATTGTACAAATAAAATACACAAGCAAGCATTTTAGATTTAAACACATATGTTGATTACCAAAATAAGTGAGTGAAATGTATCATTATCAATCATAAAATATTTACTCATACTTAGAGGCATGCTAAGTTTGGTTCTACATATTTTTCAATACAATTGATGCACTTTAAATAGATATATCAAAGCATGATAAACAAAACAATGTTCATAGTAATTTCAAGGAATAAAATTTTAACATTATAAATAATTCTAAATAGTAGAATTCATACATGCTTGATATTGGCAATAAAGATCATACAATTTTTTTTGTTTTATCATTTTTAAATCAATTAAAAATAGAAAATCACAAAAACATATTTTTGTAAATTTTGAATTTTGAATTTTTGTAGTAGATTTTTCATAATATGAATAAAACACAAATATCAAAAACATATTTTTGTATTTTTGAATTTTGAATTTTTATAGTTGATTTTTCATAATATGAATAAAAACAGAAAACCATAAAACATATTTTTGTATTTTTGAATTTTGAACTTTTATAGTTGTTTTTTGTTTCATAATATGAATAAAACACAAATAGCAAAAGTCAGAAACACAACAAATAAGTAGTAAATATGAACTAACATATTTTTATAGATTTTTAGAAATTTTAAAAATCAGAAAAATCAAACACCCACGCTAGCGCCGGCGCTAGTGATAGCGCGGAAAACAGTATGTGTTTTTTTGAGAATTTTAAATTTTAAATTTTTTATTTTGATTAAGTGTCCTTAGAGTAGTCTTATGCAGAAATTTTGTAATTTTTGGAGATGTCTTGATTGCTCAAATTTGCATAAAACATTAGCATTTTCAAATACATGTGTTTTACAAAAACATTTAATCTCAAAAATATAAATTATGCAAACACAAGAGGACACATTATTTTATTAAACAACCCAAATATGTATGATTTAAGTGATAAGTAAATAAAATGATCATGCGAAGAGTAATATAAGTATGTCCTAAGATTAAAGACTACCCCAACTAAATGTCTACACCCTAGCCCCGTACTAAGTGACGGATGGGCATGAGGAGCTGCACGCATGTCGTAGGTTGGGGTGTTAATCCCATATGCACACACTAGAGAACTCTCAACCTAGCACTCTTTCCCCCCAGTGTCTCGCAAGGCCCCACTGGAACCCTCCCCGGTTAAGGACAAGACATGACTTAGAGGTTAGGTTTCTAATGCATACAACCCTACGCTCCCGCTATTGTGAGATATGAAGTCATAGGTGAATAATCTTTGTACAACCTAAGCTTTTAAACTATGGGTTAATATATAAACTATGGGTTTTGTTTAATGTGATGAGTTATATAAAGCCACATAGTTTTTCTACTTTTATGAGATGACGATATGAGATAACTAGCACAATTACTAATATTTAATAAGTGATAAAGCTAGTATGATGAGTTTTGGGTTTAATGTCATGTCATAAGATTAATATTAATGTTGCATGTATTCCAAAATAGAGTTTCAAAGTATAGATCTAGAATAGAGTGATGATTAAGTTTGATTTATACTTTCATTACAAAGTTGATTCTAGAGTCTACAATTATGAGAGATACATGCAATCACTAACAAAGCAGATTCATACATCAAATAATGGAAAGAAATACATAATTCATATTTTTATCATAAGATTCATAATTCCTAGATGATAGACATCATTGATTTGAGATATTTCTTGATAGAACATGAATTATGAATTATGATTATAGAGAATTTTGCATAGAATATATGTTAGATCATCATGATGAATGTGAATTCTATTCCTTCTAACTTATGACAAAATAATTTGGTGATTTTCTTTTGAATAAGCATGTTTGATTTGTAAGTCTAGAAAAAATGATGATCATCTAATCATATAAAAGACAAAGATCACATATATAAAGTTTTGAAATTTATAAGATTGCTTTCAAAAATTGAATTTATTGATCTTTGGTTTTGCATGATAATATATGATTCATGATACAATAGTCATATATATTCTAATGATTAATCCATAAACTATGTGTTTGTTGGAATTTTAGTATTCTATTTATGATTTCGAATCACATAGTTATCATGAAATTTGAATAACATTGTAAGTGTTATACCTAGCATAAATATATAAGCTTAGACTAAGAAGTGATGCTAGGATGATGAGTTTGAATGCAATGTTATTACATAGGATTAATGGAGATAATATTGCATGTAATATGAGAAGCTTTCAAATTAATTTTCTTTAGACCTAAAATGAAATGATTAAATTTTTGATTTTAATGATACAAGATGATTCTAAGGTCTAAATTACATGCAAAAATTGGTGACACACATCACACACATAATATCTAAATTAATATATGAAACAATTAAACTAAGGATAGCATGTGATGAAAAATCCATAAACACAGAAATTTTCAAATCAAGCAAACTAAGATAGCTTTTAAAACGGAGTTGAAATTGGGCAAATTGACAGCACCAAACGAACTCAAATGAGCAAGCCTAGTTTGCCGTTGGATGGAGATTTTTGTGCTCTTTCCAAAAATATATTAAACGTGAAAATTAGGCGAGCGGATCAAAAGATATGGATATTTGAAGTTTTGATCGTAAACTCGCATTTTTTGAAAGATTAAACATGCATTTAGATGAATTTTTGTTTTCAATTTTTCTAGATAATATTCTTCATTATAAGGGCTATCATATGCAGCAAACAAAAAATAGAAAAGAATCAAAAAAATGTTGCGCATTTTAATTTTTAGTTTAAGCCCTTTAATAAACCATTTAAATCCAATCTTTAAAATAGTTTTTCAATATTCTTGATAATAATTTTAATATTCAATTTCTCGTGATAATTCAAGACAATTAAGAGTAAAAGATTTAAAAGGATAAAGAACAATCAAAGATGAGAGATATATCACTTTGAAAAATATATGACTTAATGATGAATTTTAATTCAAATTTGATTTGATAAACATTAAGCTTAATATATGAAAGTCATTTCAAGATATATAAAGTGATCATAGCATGTTTGTTCAAAAATAAAAAAATAAACAAAAGAAAAGAGACAATAAGCATATCATGAAGTAGAGTAGTGATATTTCATTTTCATTTGTTTCTACTTCATGCAAATGAATGGATATTAATGAATGAGAGATTTAGGTATCCAAAGGTGACCAAGTGGGATGGTTCCTTTGGGTACCCAAATACATCGTGGTGGCTTTTTAGGAGACAAGGATAAATGGGCCCTTTCAATTAAAGTTGATGTGTCATTTTTCTTTAAGGGTCTACATTCATACCTTGGTTGTTTATCTTTTAAATTCATATTATGATTATGTGATATCTTTATATGATTATATTTGTTTGAAAAATAATTCATTTGTGATTTATGTTTATTCAAATTATTTTTCAAATTAGATTGATATTGCTAATCATAATGAATTTTATTATATGGATTCTTTGAAAGTTTATAAGAGTGATTGTCTTTCTTTAGAAGTGATTGTTGAAAGAGTGGGTTACAATATGTTTTAAAAGATTGATTATTATTTTGATGATTTTTATTTCCACTCTTTCTTATAGACATACTCTTATAATATGAAGGATAATATTTTGTACTTTGATTTTCATGTAAAGGAGTTTTTAAAATTGAGTCATGATTGAAAATATATTGAGACTTATAATAGTGTCTCTTAAGAATTTTGTGAGGGTCATAATTCTTTTTGAAACTGAACTCCTTTTGAGTTGATGTATGAAAATGGTCCTTCTTAGAAATGATTTTGTAAGTTAATTTATCCTTGTTATTCAAAATCTTATGATGAAAGTCATTACTTGACATTTGAAATTTTTCAACAAAAGATTTTAATTGTCTTAACTTACAAGTTAAAGTATCATTTTCAATTATCAATTTTTCATTATGCTTTTTATAAACTAAGAGCCCTTTTTCAATTTCCTTGAATTTTTCTTTTAATATATTGCAATTCAAACAAGGAGTGGGAATTTTAACTAAAGAGCAAGAGAGAGTATTTAACACATCAATATTTGATTCTACATTATCGTTTGCTTTTGAAGATTTATTTTCTAAACGTAATTTGGAATTAGCAATTTTTAACTTTAAAATATTACGTTTAGCAATTTTAAGCATACGAGAAGTAGAAATAGAATTTGTTACAAAAAGAGAAGCTTTTTATTTTCTTACTTTGCTATGGGATGAGGCAAGATTTGAACCAAGGGTTCCTTTGACATCTTCTTCGCATTCCTCTTCCATAGTTGAATTTCCGTCTTCTCTTTTGCTTGATGTGTTGCCAACAAATGAGTCCAATATTGTGACGTTGTATTCTTCTTCCTCCAAGCATGAGTCCTCGTCGATTTCTTCTCTTGGATCCATAAGGAATTCCTCGTCGATTTCTCTCTTAGATTTATCTTCCTCCAAGAATGAGTCCTTATCGATTTCTTCTCTTGGATCCATAAGGAATTCCTCATGTTCATCATCTGTGGAAGGAAGACTATAAGAATTCTCAAGAAATTTCCAAACTTCATAAGCAGTAGGAAATGTATAAATAAGTTTGAAAATATTTTGATCTAGTGCACAATATAGACTATTCATTGATTTGGCATTTAAAAACATTTCATTTTTATTAAGAATACTTGGGGGTATTTTAATTGTAATATTCCATACTTCAATATCCAAAGATTTAAGAAATTTTTCCATAAGAAATTTCCACTCATTATAATTTTTGCCTTCAAATAAAGGTGGTGCTAAAGATTTTTCATTTATAAGAAAGTTTCCCCCACTAGTAGAAGCGAGATCATGAGACGCCATTATTCCTGGTTTTTAAACCGTTTGGAATAACCTAGCTCTGATACCACTTGTAGGATCGATAGACGCCCTTAGAGAGGGGGGGGTGAATAAGGGAATAAAAATTCTTTATTTTAATGTTATGAAAATTACTAAATTATTTTATAATTTGAGAATGGCAAAATAACAATTTAGCAAATTTGTGAGCATATCATAAAAACCAAATTTAGGAACAAGTACTAAATTGTTTTAAGATGAAAGAGATTGAAATAAATAATTTAGATAAAGTAATTTGAATTGAAGACTTTGTAACCAATATTTTAGAGATAACGCCAAAGGAGAGAAATCAAGTAAACACAAATAGAGACATGATTGTATTTATATAAAAGAAAGGTGTTTACATAAATTTGATTTCAACATCGCTTGAAATCGGAGGCGTACAAAAGTAAATTTCTTTTCCTTTTCTATACCGACTTGTATCCCCACAAACCGGTTGGCTTTAGCCTATCCTTCCCCGGATAAGGCCTCAAGCCGCTCTAGCCAATCCTTCCCTGGATATGGCCTCGAGCCCCCTAGATCTAATCACCTAGAACTAGTCGTCAACACAAGATGAATTTCCCCGAAGTCCTACCCAGACCTAGTCGCCAACACAACGCGAATTAACTAAACGGTTACAAAGAAAGTATGGAATGGAAAAATAAAGATAACAATAATAAAAGTCACTATATGAGATTTCTAAAGATGAGGATGAAGGGTCGCTGTAGCATAAGCGAGGTCGAAGCGATCGTCCTTCGGATGTAGCGTGACGTTGTCCTCCTCCGGAATTCTCCTTAAGCTTTTAGTGGGAGATTCATCTTCGGCAGCATAACAGCAATAGAATTGTGGCACTTGCAACCTCTCTGGGATGGATTAGCAAAATGATCGAAGTTGGCTCATTTTATAAAACTTGGAGATAGCGCCTACGGTAGCGTTCATGTGGAGCGGTTGCGAAACCGTCGGCGGCGTGGCGCTGTGCACGAACTTGAGATAGTGCCAGGCGGTAGCGCTAGCGCTGGCGGTAGCGTTCGTGTGGAGCGGTTGCGAAACCGTCGGCTGCGTGACAGAGCAATATTTCGTCGAACGAAACAGAATTCGTCGAACGCGCCTTCGTCGAACGCATCCTTCGTCGAACAAAAAAACCGCAACCTTCTGGATCGTGCAGAACCAACTTTCGTCGAACGGAGTCGATTTCGTCGAACGGAGCTTCAAGTTCGTTGAACCCAGTTGTCGAGCACAAATTCATCGAGCGCAGCCAAATTCGTCGAACGGAGCTTCAAGTTCGTCGAACCCAACTTGTCGAGCACAAATTCGTCGAGCGCAGCCAAATTTGTCGAACGCAGGAATATTCGTCGAACGGGGCTCATCGTTCGTCGAACGAAGCTTCCTTCAGATTTCGTCGAACGCAGCTTCCAGTTCGTCGAACGGAACCTGAGCTAGCGCCTGGCGGTAGCTCTAACGCTGGCGGTAGTGCATTCTTCCAGATTTTTGAATTCAGCTGCTTTCTACCTGTGGAGTATTGCACCTATAGTTCCTGCACACTATAAACACACAAAATACAAGATCAAATACAATTTGAGATTTGTTATTCTCAAACAAAGGAATGTGACACACATGTCCAACACTAATCACTCTCTATAATGTACCCAATGTTCCAGGGATTAATAATTGTATGTGTGGAGATCAAATGGGGTCTAGATCAAATACTTCAGTTTTTTTATCCGCAGACCAAAATTTGACTCCTATGATGCAACTTTAACCATACCACGTCCAAACACTACAAGATATATGCTTTATAATGACATTTTTATTGCGACGTTTTTTAAAGCGTCGCCGCAAGTTTTCTATTTAGTGACGTTTTTTTTTTCAAAAACTTCGCTAATACAAATATTAAGCATTAACCACGTTTTCTATGAAAAACATCAACATACATGTTTAGCTTTTGTGATGGTTATTTTTAAAACGTCACCTAAAACACAATACTAGAAAAGTGACTTTTAGCCACACTTTTTTTGTCATGGGTCAAAATTTGTGACTAATAATGAAGTATTAGTCACAACCCACAATTCGTGGTTAATAAGAAAGTATTATTCACGGATGTCTAATTTATGGCAAAAAAGCATTAGCCACAGTTTGCTTAATTCATGGCTAAATGATAGTATTAGCCACGGTTGCATAATTCGTGACTATTATTTTAGTTACATTTCTTAATCAATGGCTAAAAAGGAAGTATTAGCCATTGTTTTGGCTCGGGAAAAAATTTATTATGAGATAATTGATTAAAATTTATCTATTTTTATTAATAAAATGTTAAAAAATATTAATATTAATTTTAACATTAATTATCATACTTAATTATTCTGTGTAACATATAATTCGATTAATTAATGTGTTAAGATCATCTTAATTATTTATATATTTACAAAATTACTTTCAAACAAGACACATATATTACAATGAATGTTTGAGTGTTGGTAGAAAAGGAGAGCTAAACTTCTTAAGTGTGCAATCTAAAGATGATTATGAAGTGTAGAAAGAACTTTTTGCTCCTCTAACATCCCATTTTCAATTGGTCCAATAGATTCACTTGACCCACGGTGAGCGGTCTAGTTGGACTCATGTGACTAATTTACTCGATTATGGCCAAAAACGTAACAAATATTTTAAGTATACGTAAACTCACAATCCAAGTTATTGACCCAAAACATATCAATATGACATATGATGTATGATTGAATATTTTTTAATAAGAGTACATTTTACTTTCACCACAATATTTTTGGTCTTTAACAACATTTTAGTTGACAATATTTATAAAATGTTGTCTAAACATTGAATAGAGACAATTTATAAATGTTGTCATCAAGTAGCAGATTTAAGTAACATTTGTCACGCAACATTGAATAAATGTTTCCTTTTCCATTATTTGGAACAATTTTGAAAGGTTATATTTGTCGACGTTATTTAAACAACAATTATACGGTATAACTTTTTAAAATAATATTTTGCAACACATTAAAAATATTCCTGCAAATTTCTATGACTATTTGCACACCCAAAATTTACGGCATTTTGAAATTCTCAATATTTATTCTTGGCCATCTAATATAATCCATCCACTAAATCATGACCCTAAATTTTACTTTAATTTGAAACCCTCCTAATTCTCAGCCCCAAATTAATTGGCGGCAATTTTCCCGCACATTTCTGGCTTGCTTGCTTTTACTGCACTGTCAGCGAAAAGCAAGCTTATTTACGACCTCACTCCAACGCCCCCTCACTTTTCACGATCACCCCCTACACGACGCCATCGCCCTTCCGTTCGACCCAACTCCCTTTCCCTCTTTCTACACCTCCGCCCGACCAACTCTCCATCCGCCGCGATTCTACACCCCCTTCCTCCGACTTCCAGCATCGAAGACGACGCATCTACGAATTCTTCCGCCGCTCATCAATCTCGGCTTCCAACATCGATTCCGACTTCCAGCATCGATCCCGGCTTACTCTCGCACGGCGCCTCTAATCCACTGCTCCAGGAACGTCCCCTCATCTTGGCAAGGCTTTCAGGCAAGGCGGTCAGATTTGCCCTATATATATTCCATTGATATCTCAGGCAAGGCTTTCAGTTCTTATTTCCATTTCTCTCATTTTCCCATATCTCATAAATCTCAACTCTGCTCCATCAACAAGCAAGGCTTTCTGTTTTTTATGCTCCATCAACAGGCAAGTCTCTCAGATTATTAAAGCTTCGTTTTCAGATTTTGAAGCTTTCGGCTTTCTGTAGATTTTGAAAGCCCTAATTTTATGCATTCTTTGTCCTAATTTGTAAAGCCTTAGATTTTTAAACCCCTAATTTTTAAAACTTTCCATGAATCTAGGTGTAGCAAAATCTTGGAGGAACCACATATCTTCAAATATCTCTATTTCAGGTATCGTAAAACCTGAGTATTACTATTTTATTTTAATTTTTCCCATTCTCCCATTTCCCAAAAATCTCCACTATGGAGCTCTCAAATCTGTGAGTTTTCAAATTTGTCCTTGGAGTTATTTGCTTACCTATAGTAATTTGTGAGCTTTCAAATTTGTTAAAAGATAAATTTGGAATAAGGAATTACTAATGCCCACTATCTGTTGATCTACCCTAACAACATTTTCAATGGTTTGATGAATAAATATTTTTATATGTGCACGTGTTAAATTGTTTATAATGGGGTAGAGGAGCTCGACAACTTGAATTTTTCACATCATTACTTATAGTTTGATTATCCCAGTAATAGTGAGATTATTGTAATAGTTTGAATTTTTCACTATTAGGATTATTTTGAAGGGCTTGCCAGTCCATTCTCAGATTAGTAATAGTACTGCCAAAACTGCTGAAGCTTCTATTGCTCAAACCATGGTAGGTATGATGTATTTGAGATTTATCCAAAGACTTATATAGTTACTTGAAATTAGAAAATATGCTTTAAAACAATATACACTACAACAAACTGCACCTATAGTAAGGACTTAATTCGTTACAATAAGTGCCAAAATCCGTTACAAAAACTCTTTGGTAACGAAAAAACTTTAAGTAACGGTCCTCCTCTAAAGCTCGACGCTAAAGGTTATTGTAACGAATGTATGCATGTCGTTACAAATAAAGTAATTGTAACAAATGATACTTTCTCACCAAAAAGAGATTCTTCCTCACAATAAATTGGTCACAATAAATATTATTTCGTTACAAATGTTTTTTTTCTCACAAAAAAATAATTACGATTAAAACTATTTCGTTACAAATATTTTATTTTTTCCTCACTAAAAATAAACTAACTTCGTTACAATAAAAAGTATAATAAGCATTATTTCATTACAAAAGATTAAACAATAGTAACGAAAAAATCGTTACATTTGTTTTCCATTCTTCTTACTACAGCCAATTCATTTATATATCAAAAATATTCCATTTCTATTTTTTGTGTACCTGAGATTTTATTACAAATAATAATCTTGAAAACACACATATATTTAATATTTCATAACAAGATCAACATGTATTTATTCACACCAAAATGTATTACATAGAGTACAAGTTATTATCATCTCTTCTAAAATAATACAATTACATTACAAGATCAACATGTTTCTAATAAATCTTCCGTCATTTTTCGAAAAATGAATCGTCCATCACTTTCTGACTAATGAGTCTTTCGTCACTTGCCGGTCAATGCTCGAGCACCCTACAAATAAAAGAGAGCAATTAAGATCACCCTACAAATAAATGAGAGCAGAAACATCCATACAAACTCACATCCATACATATATAATCCATACACACCCCCATTAAACAAGCGTACAATAAAACACACACTTGCCGCCCGTTGTTTAGTTCACACTGAAATTAAGGTCATGAGGGAGTTCACTTAATTAAATAAAACTGAGTAGTTTCTAAAATTTGAGAATCTTAAACGCAGGTAAAGGGACCCTTTGTAAGAAGAAAGAAGATTTGAATTTACACATACCTTGCTTTGAAGATGCGGCAAAGCGAAGGAGAGAACACAAACGACAACATCGATCAAAAAATCTGAACACTCCAAGCATGTTACCTAAGTCAACATGCTTTACTAGAGGGTCCCTTTACCTGCGTTTACTAGAGTATCAACTCCTTCCTTTACTAGAGGAAGCAAATCCTTCTCGCGAGAGACGAGCAGATACCTAAGTCATTTAAAGTAAGTTGTTAAGATAAAAATTCCAGAACAAACAATGTCTAATGCAGTATTAATGGTACTATCATTTGGATATTTTATCAAATACCTGAAGGGCTTAAGGAGGTGAGAAATGAGGAAGATGAAATTAAAGTGCCCCAATTCGCCGATCTACTTTAATGAAATTTCCCTAGCAAATTGGCGAAGAGAAATGGCGACTTAAATTAGAGTGCCTAGAGAAATGCAACATAATTGAAGGGTTTCACTATAAGAAAATCTAACATAATAGTCCCAGAATTTCCTGATTAAAAGGAATTTATATTAAAACGTACATGGCATAAAGATTGAATCATTAATGGATTGAGCCACAACTGAGAAAAAATAAAGTTGGGGAAGTTTAACCTTGGGTGAACGGGGCGGATTTCTATGGGTGAGAATGGAGAATGAATCCTCCCTCTAAGTGAGGATTTCTGGGTGCTGATTCCTGCAGTAGAGGACACTGTGTGAGGAGTTGTTGATTTCAAGTAGGAGAAAGCACTACAACAAATTACACATATCGCGGTGTTTTTTAAGACCTTTAGCGGCGCTTTTAAAACGCCGCCGTATCTTCTGCGGCGTTTGTCAAAGCGCCGCGGAAAACCTTGCGGCGTTTTGTATAAAAGCGCCGCGGAATCCTTCACCTTTGGCGGCGTTTTATATGCTTCAGTATAAATGAGTTTGCACTAATTCATTTTTAGCCCGGCAACCCTGAAAGATTGTGATGAGTAAGATGGTGGAATTGAGCAGGAGTTAGATGTATCTCCTTTTTGTATAATTCATTTGCAATGTTGAAACTCCTTAAAATATAACCTTAATCAAAGTGGGCCAAATATTACTATTTCAAACAATATTAAGTCATGGCAATTAAATTCAGACATTCATTTTCATGTTATTTAAAATCAATAACTCTATATACAAAATCACATTATGTTGTAATTTTCCTTCTTTAATAAAAGAAATATTTATGTACAAATAAGTAGTTGGTGCGATAATCCATGCATCACGCAGGTTCATGGAATTGTTAAGCTGCTAATCTGTGGGGTTTAGAAGAGTTCTGAGCTGTGGGGCTGGCAGTGACATCAAGGATTACAAATTTTTAACTGACTAATAGCAATCATAATGAAATGAATATTCAATATACCTGTGTAGAAGCATGTGGAGAGTGAATGGCACGATCAAGAGCAGCCAATGTCTCTAACACCTAAAATTTACAGATATAAGAGACTGTGTATTCTGTTGAAACCAATAAAAAAACAATTGCATGATCAACCTATTATTAACCTCCAAGAGAGAACCATTCACCCAGCATCATATGAATGGCACTGGAACCTAGAGATTTGGCATCATCATATTGCTCGGAGGTGGTTTGATGAAGGAGAAGCAAGCCACCTTGTGAATCTTGCAAGTATGTTTCAGCAAATGACAGCAATGCTAGCAGCTGGAGCTAAGATAGCCTATGAAAAGGAGAAAACTATATACTACAACAAATTAGACAGAGGAGGAGAGAAAGAATACCGAAGGGCGCGGCGGTGCTTTAGTCGGCAGAGGAGGAGAGGTAATATCGAAGGGATCGACTGAAGCTAGGTCAGAGGAGACAAGAAGCACACCGCCGGCGTCCGGCGATGATATGAGCTCCGGCGAGGAGGTCGCCGTCGATTTTAGCTCCAACGAGGGACGAGCGGTGCTTTCGGCGAGATTCTTGTGGGAGACGGCTGGGAGAGAGGGAAATAGCGAATGAGAGAAAACCCTAGCAGCAGCGCTTATTAATTTATCTATAGCGGCGTTTTGTTATTAAAAATGCCGCTAAAACTATACCTATGGTTTTAGCGGCGTTTTTATAAGTTCAAACGCCGCAATTACAATAATATATGCAAAAAAAGCACCGCCATAGATCAAATTTGTTGTAGTGAAGGAACCTTTATAAAAATAAGTTAAGTCAGACATAGTTAATAAAAAGAATGAGAGCACATGGAGAGCACCACCATGAAATTTTGAATTAAAAGATAATATGATATGTGAATGGAAGCATAGTTGCAGAATAACAATGATTTTAAGATTTTGTAAAAATTTAATTGGGAGCAAAAACTCTTTGAAATTGCCAAAAACTCTTTGACATGGCTTGGAAATAAAATTAAGAAAACATCTCTATGCACATAAAAGCCTTTGAAAATTTTACCTTTGCAGTAAGGGCCGGATCTCTGCGGGTGAGATTGGAGAATTACTCATCAATCTAAGTTAGAGGACTTATGTGTGCCAATTTCTACAATAGAAGGAAAATGCATCATGAACAGCATGATTTAAAAAGAATCTAATCTATTTTTAAATACAAAACAGTTTAATAATAATAATAATCATAGTCGAGCACCTTCGTTTGACACATGCGTATGATCTTGCGCCCGCTAAGTGCTTCATGTTTTAGTTGATTAGCCATACATGTTGATTTAGTTCTCCTTGGTTCATGCTCATAATAATTTGTATTACGTTCACGTTCTGTTGAAGTGTTTAGTAATATAAACGAAGAGAAAGTAAGCACCTTCGTTTGACAACTACGTTCATGTAACAACTAAAATAGTAGAAAAATATTCATCTATAATGTGTTAATATCAAAAATTGACAAATAATTATTGCAAATATATAGTTCAACATTAATGTTTAATGCAAACTGTTTAAAGAAGCAGAAGTAGTTCGTAGGACAAAATCAAACCATCACCATACTCATTTGAATCATAGTCACTATACATGTCAAGTTATATACTGGTCAATGGATGTTTGTAGACTAATATTATTTTTCAGAGTCAGCAATGGTTGTATGACACTACACATGTGATGACTGTATAAGAGTGTAAGTACACTGTAAATTGGATGTGATGAATGTATGGATTTTTTTTTAAGATGGTGCAGTAATGTCAAGCCATGAAGTTAAGTTGAGGAAGGCCAAGAAAGGGCTTCCACCATTAACGAAATGCAAATCATATACTAATCATTTGATCAAACACCTTATGTGCAGTGCCATAGAATTTTTCGATCATTGCAAAGAGCGAACACAAAAGACCAGAGGATTCTTAGTCGAGCGTAGTCATATCCAAAGTAAGATGCATTTCCGGGGAAGAGCCGGCAATGTCCCCCGACCGCCGCACTGCATGCAGAGCCACTGTTGCCCAAACTGATGGTGGATACAGAATCCATCTCTAATCTTGACATTGACAAAAAAAACTATATTTTTTAGATAGCTGATGATAAATAAAACTTAATGCCAAATATGTGCTGCCCACCAGTTAGAGCTGCCAACAAAGAGGCCTCACACTGGGCAATGAGATCTTGCCAGCTGCCGGCCGTCGCCGGAATCTTCCGGAGGAGGCGGCGAGCGAGGGAGAGAGGAGTGACGGGATTCATTCTCCACTGAAGGGTTGACAGCACGAGAAGCTCCATTCGCCGAATAGTCCTGTTCTCGAATACACACCCCATCTCCTTCGCCGGAGGAGGAAGCTGGAGATCAAGAAGCAGGGGAACTCGAGTCTCCTCACCCTTCGCCGCAAGAGAAAGGCACGCCACCGCAGCGAGCAGCCCCATCCACGGCTTGTCTTCCTGCAGCCACAGGATGCTTCTCTTGGCGACTGGGAAGAGAGGAGGAGAACGACGGCGATAGAGGAGAACAACGATGAGGAAAACCCTATTCTGAGCGCAGGTCGCGGCTAGGGTATCGAAAAAGCGGTGAAGCGGGATTCTAAAACGGAGCGGGATGGCTCAGCGGGATTCTAATTAATAAAAGGGCGTAGAATAAGTGGAGGGAAAAGGAAAAAAATGGAGGCAAAATGAAATATTGGATAGGCTGAGAAAAATGTTGTACGAGAAAAAAAAAGGCAATTTTATATTTTTAAGTATAAATAATTAAATATAATTAAAATGAAAGACCAATTTTTTTTGGTCGCTGAAGCTGGAGTGATGCACCTGGAACGTCATTGCATTCTTAGTTGGCTCGTCGCTGGAGTTGATCAATTGTGACCTAAATTGCGACGTCAAAGCTTTTCGCTTGCGGAAATGAGTCGAATTTTTTGCTGGAGCACATGAACGTACTTATATATTTTTAATTATAGACATGTTATCGCCGTGCTAAACAGAGCCTTCATCTCACCATTATTTTTTAATTAATAATAAATATTCATTTATAAAGAATTAGTTAAAGTATACATTAGCGCGCGAAGCCTGCTTGGATGTCGTCAAAGCCTGCTTGGATACGGACAAAGCCCGCCGAATGATGACTCTAACTTGGATGTAAGCGAAGCCCACCGAAGAAGGCAAAGCTCGCTTGGATGCGGGTGAAACCCGCTGATTGATTGATGTCGTCCGTCGAATATTACCGCCCGCCGATTTATTGATGCCACCCGCCGAATGAGTCCACCTGCCAAATAATGTATGTGTTTGTGTTTGTATGTGTGTGTGTGTGTGTGTGTGTGTGTGTGTGTCTGTGTTTGTAAGTGTCTGTTAGCGTGTTTTTGTCTGTATCTGTGTCTGTATTTGTCTATGTCTGTGTCTGTGTGTCTGTGTAAGTGTCTGTTAGTTTGTGTTTGTCTGTGTCTGTATTTGTCTATGTCTGTGTCTGTGTGTCTGTGTCTGTGTCTGTGTATTTTTTTCTGTCTGTGCCTTTGTCTGTCTCTGTGTGAGCGTGTGTCTGTGTTTGTGTGATCTCCAGCTATATGTGTGTGTCTGTGTTTGTGTCTATGTCTGTGTGTCTGTTTTCTGTGTTTATGTGCCTGTGTCTGTCTGTACCTGCGTCTGTGTCTGCGGGAGTATGTGTATGTGTCTGTGTTTGTGTGATCTCTAGCTATGTGTGTTTATGCATGTGTGTGCCTGTGTCTGTGTGTCTATGTCTATGTGTGCTTTGTGTCTATTTGTGTGTCTGTGTTATGCGTTTGTGTGTGTGTGTGTGTGCATGTGTGTGATCGTGTGTGTATATGTGCGACATTACCCCCGTCTTGATAGTGCCCCAGCGCGACGACGCTAATGCAGCTTGCAAACCCCCGTGCGCAAAAATACTCATGCCGATGTAGTACCACAAGTCTTTGACGGTTGTGCGTGAGGTTTTGCGAGTTGTAGGAGTGTCGTCACGTTGTGGCATTGTCGAAGCGGGGGTACTGTCGTGCGGGAAACAGGGGCTTCCTGTGCACTGTCAGTTGATCGAGCGCCCAAGAGCGAGCGAAAATGGGCGGAGTTAATTCTTATTTAAAAAGTAAATAATCTTATTTAATCAGTAATTCTTATTAAACAACGTGTTTTATTTATCAATCGATATGCCATGTATTTATGGTTTTCATTATATCTGTTTTCATTAAAATACGTATTTTCTTGCAATTGATATAACATGTGTTTACATACTTTAAATTTATATGTTTTTAAATTTACTTTTTTTTGCTACATCACACTGGGGTCATCTCTCGCGCGCTTTTAAGAAAAATGTGCGTTTCTCCCAAAAAAGCTATAAAAGTTCAAATCTTTAGTCTTGTTTTCTTAAACGACGCTACAAAAAAATGTCATCGTAGGCGTCTCTTTTGTAGTGATAATAAATAAATAAATTATTTTTTATTGGTAATATATTTCGATTTATATAAAAAAAAGTACATTAAATATTTTCATGTTATGATATTTAATAGTCATCTCGCGCGCACCGGTCAAAAATGCATGCTAGTGCAGAACGTTTTTAGTCCTTCCTAAAGCTACAATGGGTGAAGGACAAAAGAGAGAAAAAGTTAGAAGAGAGCGAGGTGTGAGTACGACTGGTAGCTAGGGGGAGAGAGCGAGTGAGCCGAGAGAGAGAGAGAAAGAGATGGAGGAGAGAGAGAGATAGAAAGTGAGAGGGCGGCGGGAGAGAGAAAGAGGAGGGAGAGAGAGAAAAAAAAATCTTTTTAACAATATACGAATATATTTTTGCAAAATAAATATTGTAAAATTGATTTAAATTTTTTTACGGTTATTTCGAGTACTCATATGTATATGTTGTGGGCGCAGCCCGCAGACGCGTCGAGCATGGGCAAAGCCCGTGCGGAGGCGGGCGTAGCCCGCCTGAATATGGTCGAAGGCCGCCCGACAACATCGCGCCAGGGGCGGGCGAAGCCCGCCATCGCCGGCCGGATACTGTCGCGCTTGGCCGTAGGGGCGGAGCCCCGTGTCGTTTCACTCGTGTGTGTGTGTGTGTGTGTGTGTGTGTGTGTATATATAACTGAATGAAAATTAATATTAATTACGATTACAATTAATTAAATTAACATTAATATTGA
Organism: Dactylorhiza incarnata; assembly: GCA_033032865.1. Lineage (NCBI taxonomy): Eukaryota > Viridiplantae > Streptophyta > Magnoliopsida > Asparagales > Orchidaceae > Dactylorhiza > Dactylorhiza incarnata. The sequence goes on from JAWHQI010000344.1 coordinate 2,615,131, forward strand.
ATTAATTTTTATATATCAAACGCACATCCGAGTGAAAAGCACGTGCTCGAGCGAAAAATGGGCGCTCGAAGGGTACAATTATTTCACCTCTGCGCACAATGAAAAAATATGCGTGCATGCGGGGCCAGTGCGCGATCGTTATTTTTATTCAAAAATTATATTAATATGTTTTAAATTTTTTGATTTGTTTTGTGCAAAATTTTATGGAGGAAAATTTCCCTCCATATATTTTATTAATGTGAGAGGGAAGGAAATAGACAAAACTTAATAAACTAGAGGAAGAGAACGGCGCGCGGCGACGACCGAGAAAGAGAACAACGATGGCGGCGGCCGTGGAAGAGAGAGGCGACGGCGGCGGCGACCGTCGAAGAGAGGGGAGACAACGGCTGCGGCCGTACGTGAAAGACATTGCTACATCTCGCAAATGGATGTTTGTGTGTTTGGTTGTCCGTGTCTGTGTGTGTTCATGTGTCTGTGTTTGAGCCCCGACACATGCAATACGCGCTAGCTCTCAAGCAAAAAAAGGATAACTACACGCACAAGAGTACATTTGCGTGCGCGCGAGAGTGCATTTGCGTGCGCGCGAGAGTGCATTTGCGTGCGCGCGAGTTCATGCGTGATTTTATTTTAATTCAAAAATTATATTTAAAAATTAATGTCATATTAATTTGCATTCATTTTTACATTTAATATATTTTAAATTTTTTGTTTTGTTTTGTTCAAAATTTTATGGAGGGAAATTTTCATCCGTATATTTCATTCATTCATGTGAGAGAGAAATAGAGCTGCATGGGAGAGAGGTCGAAAAACTTTTATAAACAGTTAAAGATTTATAAAAACCCTCGCACGCGCAAAAATACATGTCGCAATAGTACCACACATCTGCGACAGCCGCGCACGGATGTTTGCGAGCTGTAGGAGTACTGTCGTCGCGTTAGAGCACTATCGAGGCGGGGTACTGTCGCGCGCATACAAATTTTTTTTTATTTTTTTCAAAAAAAAATAATAATTCAAAACTTTGATAATAAAATAGTAAAAAAATTGAAAATAAAATATGATATATTTTTTGTAACAAAACTTTAATAATAAAATATTACTATTAGTAAGGACAATGTCTTTGTCACAAAAAACTTTCATGATGTGGTTACAATTAATACTTATTGTGAGAAAAGTTTTCTATTTGTAACGTAACATTAGTGTTGTTACAAATACTTACAGTTATAGTAACGAATTAATTATTATTGTAAAAAAATTTAAAATCTTCGTTACAAAAAAGTACTTTTTTGTAACAACAACAAAAATTTGTTACTAAATATAACTATTAGTAACAAACTGTGTTTTAGTTATGTTTCAGTCCTTACCACATGTGCAGTTTGTTGTAGTGATATTTTGTCTAAAGAGTCATTGCGATGCTTTTAGATAGAAATCATGGTCTAGAAAAATGTTTTATTACACTCATTTTATGTGTTCAAATTGAAATCACTATTTTGATGGAGTTCTGAGATAGTTTGTTGAGTTTGAATTCCAAATTATAAGGTTTAACTAATTCTAAATTAATAAAGTAGGCTCTTTTATAAAACACGGTTTCTAATTCCATACAATCAAATGGGTCTTAAGTTCTGTTATTAGAGTTTCAGATGTGTGCATCATCCAATAGTTTCGTCGCCGACTTCTCTTTTTTGGTAATTATTCTATCAATTTTCTTACAAAAATATTGGTTAACAAATTTATCTCAAATTCTATATGTTTGATTGTCTGTTATTATATTTAAGGACATCAAGATAATTTTTCTCTTCAGTACTCAACTTGGAAGAGCCAACCGTTTGAGCTTTTGAATTTTCTCTTTCTTCTCTTTGATGCTTTCAAATTTTGGCAAGCATAAATTTCATTTACGATTTAATATACTGGCCTTTGTTTAATGTTGACTTCTTTAGCACTTAATCAACTGGAGAAGTGCAGAGTTGCTATTTTGACATTGGTCGTAGTCCTCAAATAAGTCACCACACTCTTTCATATGACACACAGGTTAAGTTCATTTTTATTTAGTTTATTTCAGCCTATGATTTGCTACTAATATTTTTTTTAACTTTTTTAAGATGTTGATCAACCAGTTGAGAAGTACTCAGAGAATGGAAGAGGACATTGGAAGAGAGGGAATGTGAGAAGAATAGATGGCGGCATTGTGAGAGCAGGTGGAGCATTGTGAGAGGAAATGTATTGAATGATTATATGTATTTTTTGCAAGTTTATATTATTTGAAACACATTTTGTTTATTATTAATGTGATTTTTTGCAAGTTTATACTCTATAATTCTAGTGATGATGTAGTATGTTGGCATTATAATTAATTTTTCATTCTTTTGTTATAATTAGAGATATAATATTTGGAACAATAAGTTTCAAAAAAATCTCTTGACATATCTTAATAGGGTTTTATAAATATTTATCAAAATGAAAAAAGTTGATCAAAAAATATTTGAAATATTTATCAAAATTAATTTTATAAGAAAATAATATTTATATTTTTTTAATTAAGCTTTTAGATGCACAATTACTTTTTAAAGTTTAGATTATCATAAACTTTTATTTGTTTTAAGTTATTTTCTTAAAATGAAAACATTGCGACGTTTTTTTCTTCAGAAAACGTTATTGTAGAGTTTTAACTACAGTGACATTTTGCAAAAAACATAGTGATAGAGTTAGTATTTTTCTTGACGTTTTTTATAAAGTGTCACGATAGATCAATTATCTATTATAATGTTTTTTCAAAAAAAATGTCACGATAGAACAACTACCAACTGTGACGTTTTTTTTGTGAAAGCGTCGCAAAGAGCTACGGCGACGGCCGCAATCACGACGATTTTGTGACGTTTTTATAAGCGTCACGAAAACTATCATGACGCTTAAAAATCGTCACTAAAGACATAAAAAATGTCACTGTATAACGATTTTGTTGTAGTGAAATGAGCTACAATTTATATCATAAGTTCATATTGGGTAATTTAAGAAGTGTCCAGAATTTTGACATAATTCAAATTAGTTTGGCCTCTAATTAAAATTCATTAATCCTTGTCATAGTTCAAATTACAAAGGAAGTACCATAATTATCCATCAATAAACTTACCAAAAATTTCCAGAGGACTATATTGACCTTATAAGATCAAATACTCAATTTCATAATTTTCCAAATTCTGTAAGTAGACATTCTGAATTTTTGGAGTTGTGTAACACCAAATTCAGTAAGTACCAAATTTCATAATTTCTTGAATTAAGTAGACATTCTTGATAAAATTCCATTTATCTAATTTATCACATTTTGGGCAAAGGTTTAGAAAAATTATCTCCAAAAATTCTAATTTTTGGACACAAGCTAGAAATAGGGCACATGCATGCAAGACCTAAATTTCAGCTCCATCAGATTTACCATTTAAAAGATATACACAATCTAATTTCTGATTTTCATTGTGACCAGTCTCACTAAAATGGATGCTGAGGGTTTTACAGTGCTCCAAATGAGCTGATTCAAATTTCTAAATAATTTAGACACATAGATCTACAAATTTTATATTAGTTAGTTTCACTGATTCGGCCTCTAAGCAAGGGAATCATAGAAAGATCCCCAAGGCATGAATATATGCTATATGCACACCATTCCCTACCCTTAACAAATCTTGCATGTGAGATATTTCAACGTGCACAAATCCAAATTGCCCAAAATTTTGTCCAGAGACCTTTTATGACTAGATCTACCATCCACCAAAGTTTTGAGTGGATTTGACTTCTCAAAACCCTAGATCCATGCTATACATGAAAAATGAAATGTTTTCAAAAACTTATGACCAAGTATCCAAAAATCCCAATTTTTGGACAAGGAATATGCCATGACAGGACCCATGGATGCCCAAATTTTCAGCTCATTTGGACCAAACAAATGAGGTGGGCCCTTAAAATGATGCCCAGGGCTCAAAATGGACACCCTACACTAAAATGAGTGCACTGGGAGCTACAGTGCTCCAAATGACTCCAAACAAATTCCTAAATTTTGTTAAGACAATTATCTACAATTTTCATTTAGGTCACAGTTTCTGTAGAGGCCTCTAAGGGCCTCAAATAAATCTTACAAGATCCTGTAATAAGTGTGACAGAATTTCATTTTATCTCTATTAAATCATTTAAGGTCTGCGGCTATCATCAAGATCAAATCTGACGGCGCGTGTTCATCGTCCCCGATGGAATCAAGGGCCGATATTCATTTTTCCTGGGCCATTTTGCAGGCTGATTTCCGGCGAACTTCGGCCATCTCCGGCAAAACGCCCAAGCCACCACCTCCGGCCGAGGAAGGGCTAGCGAATGGCGGTGATATCTCGGTCGGGGGTGGAAGGGAAAGCTCCCCCGCCATTTTCGTTTATCGGCCAAGAACATGAGAAAACCGAGATGGTGATTCACCATTTCTTCGTTGATTTTGAAAAAGTAAGAAAGAGGAGACTAGCACAGATGGAGAGGGGAAGGAAACTTGCATGGGTCCTTGTCATTGCTCGTGTATTTATCTTAGGGGCCATTTGAATCTCTCCGGCAATCTCCTTGAACTCACAATCGAGCAGGGTCCGATTTCCTCGGCTAACAGGGGGATTTCCTCTCTCTTGCGATTCTGAAGCTGGTGGCGTGTGGGATTTCAGCTGGGGGTGACGGTTTTGTTAGAAGCCATTGTAGGTGGCGATTTCAACAAGGTTGCACCTCTCAGCCATCCAACTACCAGCCTCTAGCTCATGGGAATTTAATTCCTGAGCTCGAGTTTCTGCCAGGCGAGGGGAGATTTGGCTCCATTGCATTGGAATTGGGAGTTTGCCATTAAGGTGGCCGACAAGCTTGGTTTGAAAAATCCTCCCACTACAAGAAATAACAGCTACCGCCACGTTTTTAAAGACCTTTTGCGGCATTTTTGAAGCGTTGCCATTGATTCGGCGGCGTTTTGGTAAACGCCGCAAAAGCGTCGGGGATGCGACCGTCGACGTAGAATGTTGCGGCGCTTTAAATTAAAAACGTGGCTGTAGACGCAAAGTCTACCGCGGCGCTTATAATAATAACGTTGTGGTATATCCCCGTCTATTCCGGCGATTTCCTCTTGAACGCGGCAATTGATTGCATTAATAAATATATAAAAAATTACCAATGCCCACGCTTTTTCTGAAAAACGCTGCAGAATCCTCACCCTATGCCGACGCTTGCTTAGTGACGCTGCTATAGGGATGTTTTAAAATATGAAAAAATATTCCTTTCGCCACGCTTTTTAGACAAACGCGGCAGATGTGGGGGTTTTTTTTTTAAAAAAAAATCATCAAAAAGATGTTGCGTCAATACGATTCCATCTTAATTTATGCACTCATCCTTTAATTTAAGCACCGGTCTTAATTAAATATAATTTGTCTAAGGAATTGGGTGTTTGATGTGATTAATCTGATCGAAGAGATCAAGATGAGAAACATATCACACATTTCATCTCAAAGATTTTTTTTAAATACTTGCAGCATAATAAAAGTAATCAAAGAACATCACATTCATAATTTATTTAATCTAGCAAAGTCAAATATCCATAAGCCTATACATTGTTTTATACAAATTATATATATGTACCTAACATATACAATGCAAAAAAGAACCCTAAACATCATTGCTTCAGAACACTTTAAAGCTATGACTGCATAAGAAAACGTTATAATCTATTGGATAAAGCTATGACTGCATAACTGCTTGGAGAAGAGAAAGACATGTATGCATAACTGCTTCTTTATCATATTAAAATTCTCTATCTAAATAACTGCATAACTGCTGCAGTTAGATGACAAGTAGAAGAGAAAAAAAAAACTCACCAGATCGACAACGTCGAGGTGATCGTCGGCACAATACTTGGTGAAATTATTTGTTTTGTATTATGCCACCACCGCAGAAACCTATGATTTTAACAGTGAATCTCATCCCTAAATAACACAAAGGAGGAAAAATTAAGCAAAGTTTTCAGTTGAAATCAGCAATGGGCACAATAACCAAAAGTGAAGAAGAAACTAATGCTCTATTTGTGTCCTTCAATTTTAGCTCCTATAATAAAACAGAAGTTATAAAAGGAAAAATTAACAGCCAAGCATGACCAGTTGAAAATGCTGATTCAGAAGTAAATGGAGGTGCAGGTCCATATTTCTTTACCTCATTTGCCAAATAGATTATATAAATCTTCATCAAACTTCCTTCAGCATGAATGCACAAGCACATCTTAATAATATATATGTATTTTTTAAAATGATCTCTAGAAGGATGAGATAGCTGACATCTCCCAATTCCATCCCCTATTCTATCTCAGGGGAGAGTCCATTTGTCCAGTATCTCATTCCATCTCCAATTCCATCCCCTATTCCATCTCTCATTTCATCTCCTGCATTCTCTCCTACAGTCCTCCAACTGATGTTACCAAGAACCTCCAACTGATGTTACCCTAACTGATTACCAAGAACCTCCAACTGATGTTGTCCTAGGCTCCTAGCTGATCTTAATTCCTAGCTGATGTAGCCACTGCCCGGTCTAACAGAAAATCTCCCATGAATCTCAACTCTAAAATAGGCAAATTTATGGAAACAAAGCTAAAATATTCAGGAATTAAGGATTTAGGAAAAACAACAACCAAAGAGCCCCTATAATCAGAAAAAAAAAACGCCGCATTTGCAAAAAATAAACAGTGGCGTTTTACAAAACGCCGCAGAAAAAACGCCGTCATAGATCTAATTTCTTGTGTAGTTCTCCATTATACCATCCCAAACAAGATGTTCTTCTACCACATTTCGATCACACATCTTCATGTTTAAGCATTTTCTACATGGACATGGACACTTCTCCCTGATGGGTGTGAATGCATAATATAAATCTAGCAAATATTTCATGCCTTCCAAATAAGTTTTTGAGTGACGTGGCTCTAACATCCATTCCTTATCCATTGTTACTATATAAAATATTAAGTTAGGTACCTGCATAGAGAACAACAAAAATTATTATAGAACAAACACACATTTTATAAGAAAAAATATCAGATTATATGTGTGCATGCATGCAAGAGAAATGTGCATGCGCAAATAAGTTTAATCAGTTACAATTAAACGTAAAGATCTTTAAAAAGAAGGATCAAAATAAATTAGCAAGTTGTCGACATCATTGTTACCAAAAAGTAAATACATATAACAGAAGCACCCTCCAAGAACCAACTCATACCAACTGTTGTTGGTGTGCATTTAGTAGAATATGTGTATTGGTGTGTAGATAGTAAACTAGGAGTGTTTTTGTAAAGAAGGGTATATATAGTTGTATGAGGTATTGAGGTGTATAACAAAATAAGAAAACCCTATTTATCAACTTGGTATCAAAGCAAGGGGGCGGCGCCCTTCGGTCTCGCGTGCTGGCGCCGTCGATCGAGAGGAGAGGAAGGTAGCGACAGCCGCCCATCGTCACTCTTGCTGTCGTCGTCGATCGAGAGGGGAGGAAGGCAGTGCGTCGATCACTCGGAGGAGAGGAAGGCGGAGCCGTGGTTGTCGGGGAGCGTGTTGTCGTCGTCGATCGAGAGGGGAGGAAGGCAGTGCGTCGATCGTGAGGAGGAGAGGAAGGCGGAGCCGTGGTTGTCGATCGAAAGGGCGCAACTGTTGTTCACGTATCGTCGATCGCTGGAGGGAGTGGTCATCGTGCCGAGCAGGAGCGCTGGAGCTGATTAGGCGATAGTGATACCCATCTACCGAATTCGGTGATACCCATCTACCGAATTCGGTGATTCTCATTAACCGCATTCGGTGATACCCTTCCACCGAATTCGGTGATACTCCTTCCATCTACCGAATTCGGTGATACCCATCTACCGAATTCGGTGATTCCCATTAACCGAATTCGGTGATTCTGTGGTTGGTTGCCTCTCCCGATTCGGCTATAGGGGTGGTCGTTGGTTGGTGTTGTTGGGTCAGCGTCGAACTAATGGAGGCTATCTTCGAGAAGCTGGACCCTGCAGAGGTGGTCACTTTGTTGAAGCTGTTGAGTTCATCATCTCGACAGGTGAAGTTGGACCTTCCTCCGGTTGACCTGAAACTTGATGGTCCGACCACCTATCTAGGTTGGTCGCGCCGTGTGAAGAAGACTCTTACAGCGCGGAAGGTTGGAGGGCTCTTAACAGGGGAGTTGAAGAAGCCAGAGAACCCAACCGTAGGAGATGAGTGGGAATCAACTCACATGACGGTGTTCATGTGGCTTCTCAGCTCGGTTGTCCCATCAATTGCTGCCACTGTGGATGGCCTGGAGACAGTCGCTGAGGTGTGGGACCGACTGAGGTGCACCTATGACGGGGTGGGGAATACTCTCCGAGTCTTCCAGGTGAAGGGAGAAGTAGACGATACAGTCCAAGGCGAGAAGACTGTGCAGGAGTACGCCTCTGAGTTAGAACGACTATGGGTGGACTATGACCACGTATTTGGCGGGATGTGTTGCAAGGATCCTGAATGCAAGGCCTCCAAACTGATTGTAGAAGAAAGGACTATGAGATTTCTGAAAGGGCTACACGAACAGTTTGATCAGAGGAGGGCATTGCTTCTGTCTAGCACAAAGATTCCCACCTTGTCAGAGGCCATCTCGGCCATGATTCAGGAAGAGACTCGATTCAAACTCCAGGCGGGACCAGGGGATGCTGCTGTGGCAAAGTCGGCTTTGGCGGCAACTGGCTTACCCTTCCACAGAACTCAAGAAGACACCCGCCAGTGCTACAACTGCGGGGAAATTGGACATATAGCGGCTGTGTGTTCTAGGACACCCAAGGAGAGGGGTCCCCGTGGTCGTGGACCTGGTCGTGGGCGTGGACGGGGTCGCAGTGGCATCAACAGTCATCGTGCCAATCTGGGCATTGGTAGAGGTGATGACAATCGTAGCGGTATCTGCACGGAGGAGGAGCAGACTCTACTCAGTATGATGAGTATGATGGAAGGACTCAAGGGAAGACAGAATGGAGAGGGCAGCAAGAGTGGAACAGGCGGGGCATCAGCCTTGGCATCGTATGCTCACCCTTCAAAGACGTCGGAGTGGATTGCTGACTCGGGCGCCTCTCAACATGTGACAGGAGATGCTGGTGTGTTCTCGTCCTACACTCGCCTTGGTAAGACTGATAACATACAGACAGCAGACGGGACTTTCCAATCCGTGATCGGTAAGGGCACTGTCAATTGCACAGGTTCGGTAAAACTCTCTAACGTCTTGCATGCTCCATCCTTTCCAGTTAGTCTTCTCTCTATAAGTTCCATAATCCTTCAACTCAAATGTATTGTTTGTTTTGACATTCCCAAGGTAACCTTCCGGGAGAAAGAGACGGGCAGGATACTTGGGACTGGGACCTGGCATGATGGGCTATGGTACTTGGACCGGGGGGAACTCGATGTAGCCCTTGCCTCCAAGTCAAGAGAGTCAGGTGAAGGAGGAGCGAAGATGAGTTCAGAGGACACTCTTCTTCTACATCACCAGCGGCTGGGCCATTTATCTTTTGATACTTTAGCTAGAATTTATCCTGTGCTGTATAAACATTCGAATCGAAGTAATCTTACCTGTGATGCATGTGATTTGGGAAAACTCACTAGGAGTTCTTATGTTAGTACAGGACATTTAAGCTCTGCCGTTTTTGATGTGGTGCATTCTGATGTGTGGGGACCATGTGCGGTGAATTTTTTGAATGGCTACAAATACTTTGTAACATTTATTGATTGTGCATCGCGCGTTACCTGGCTGTATTTAATGAGGAATAAGAGTGAAGTCTCCACCTGCTTTCGAGACTTTCACAAATATGTTCAAACGCAGTACGGCAAGATGATAAAAGTGTTAAGGTCGGACAATGGGACGGAATACACTAACCGAGCTCTGGGAGAATACCTATCTGCCCATGGGATACTGCATCAGACGTCGTGTCCGTACACCCCTGCACAGAATGGTGTTGCGGAAAGGAAAAACAGACATCTAATGGAGGTGGCTAGGAGCATGATGCTGCACATGAACGTTCCGCAAAGTCTGTGGGGATACGCTGTTCTAACCGCAACCCAATTGATAAACAGAATGCCATCACGTATTCTCGGATGGAAATCTCCATGTCAGATGCTGCAAGGAAATAATGACGGGATGCTTCCATTAAAGGTGTTTGGCTGTACGTGCTATGTAAAGGACAACAGACCGGGTGTCGGAAAACTCGATGCAAAGGCACTGAGATGCATCTTCGTAGGCTACTCTGGGACCCAGAAAGGGTATGTTTGCTGGAGTCCAGTCGAAAAGAGAAGTTTTGTGAGCATGGATGTTCACTTTCGTGAATTGGAACAGTACCACCGTCATGAAGAAGCTTCACGCGCACTAGAACCGACGAACTCCGAATGGATTAGGAGAGAGAGAGAATGTCTGGTGACCGAACTGGAGGTATGTGATGAGGAATCAGCGGAGGAATCTGAGAGCGATGGGACGCAGGAGGAGGAAGTGAGCAACGTGCATCCTACGGCTCAAGGGGAACTGCTTACCTACCATAGGAGGGAGAAACAGACTGCGGAATCAGTACCGATGCCCAGAATGCCAGTGCCCAATCCCTTGTATACGCCAGTCTCTCACTCCGAAGCACCTCCACCTCCACAGTCCTGTTCCGGTGAGATCGTCTCTCTTACACCCCTTTCCCCTACCGTCACTGTCCGACGGAGTATACGCAGCAATGCGGGCAACCCTCCGGACAGATACGGCTGGGACCTTGCGTCATTTGTCTCTTATAATAATATTTCCCCTTCTCATGGAGCATTCATCGCCTCGTTAGATAGTGTTACTGTACCTAACAATTGGCAGGTTGCCAAGACGGATCCGAAATGGAAAGCAGCGATGAAGGAGGAGATGAGAGCCCTTGAGAAGAACAAAACCTGGGAGCTGACATATCTACCTGACAACAAGAGGGCCGTCGGATGCAGGTGGATCTTCTCCTTGAAACAGAACCCGGATGGACTTATCGAACGCTACAAGGCTCGACTAGTTGCAAAGGGATACTGTCAGACCTATGGCATAGATTACGACGAGACATTTGCACCCGTGGCCAAGATGAGCACGGTCAGAACTCTGATAAGCTTGGCAGCAAATGGCGGATGGAGAATGCATCAACTAGATGTGAAGAACGCCTTCCTCCATGGAGAGCTAACTGAAGAAGTGTACATGGAAATACCACCGGGGTTCGAGACCGCTGAGACCAAAGGCAAAGTATGTAGACTGAAGAAGTCACTCTATGGCCTAAAGCAGTCACCCCGCTCGTGGTTTGATCGATTCAGGAAGACCATGATTGGGATGGGATACCGACAGACCAACGCTGATCACACATTATTCTTCAGGGAAAGTGAAGGTCATCATGTTACCATCCTTGCAGTGTATGTGGATGACATGATCATCACAGGGGATGATGAACAGGAAATCGTCCGGCTCAAGACAGCGTTGGGCAAGGAGTTCGAAGTAAAAGATTTGGGAATACTACGTTACTTCCTTGGAATTGAGATCGCCTACGGAAGAAGAGGTATTGTCCTATCACAGAGGAGGTATGCCTTGGATCTCCTCACAGAGACAGGAATGTTGGGGTGTAAACCAGCCGCAACACCGATCGATCAGAAGTGTAAACTGGGTGCTGAGGCAGGTGACACGGTTGATCGAGAAAGGTACCAGAAGTTGGTTGGAAAGTTGATTTACCTGAGCCACACCCGCCCAGACATCTCCTATGCGGTTAGTGTAGTGAGTCGTTATATGCATGATCCTAGAAAGGGGCATATGGATACTGTGTACCATATACTACGGTATTTGAAGGCTTCCCCGGGGAAGGGATTGCTCTTCCAAAGAAATGGGCACATGAAGATCGAAGGCTACTGCGATTCTGATTGGGCAAGCTGCATAGATGACAGGAGATCCACGTCAGGCTATTGCATATTTGTTGGAGGGAATTTGGTCTCCTGGAGGAGCAAAAAGCAATCAGTGGTGGCACGATCGACTGCGGAGGCAGAATACAGAGCCATGGCGTCGGGAGTGGCTGAACTTTTGTGGCTGAAAAGTATGCTGACGGAGCTAAGTCTTGATCAAGGGGGCAAGATGAAGCTGTTGTGTGACAGCCAGGCAGCGATCAGTATTGCAAATAATCCAGTTCAACATGAGAGAACTAAGCACATTGAAATTGACAAATTCTTCATAAAGGAGAAACTGGATAGTGGGCTACTGGAACTTAGTTATGTTGCCAGTAAGGATCAAGCCGCGGATTGTTTGACCAAGGGGCTGAGCATGAAGGACATGAGTAGGAACGTGAACAAGCTGGGTTTAATAGACATATTTCACCCACCTTGAGGAGGAGTGTTGTTGGTGTGCATTTAGTAGAATATGTGTATTGGTGTGTAGATAGTAAACTAGGAGTGTTTTTGTAAAGAAGGGTATATATAGTTGTATGAGGTATTGAGGTGTATAACAAAATAAGAAAACCCTATTTATCAACTCCAACCATAACACAACTGTATAAAACCTCAAAATGAAAGCAGAACATATAAAAAAAGGTATAAATCTATCTCCTATAGGTTCAAGCATTTACTGGCAGTTTTAATTCTAGACATGCATAAAATTTTCAACTAAAATCACACCATCCTAAAATTTTCTTAAACAGAAACCTGAAAGTGACTGTGTGAAGGTAATAAGAATTATTACTGTCCATCAACATGAAAGTGACTGTGCAGAATATAAACTTCAGCATTCCTTCATTAATATAAATTAATTTAGCATAATAGCAAATGTGTTTAATATAATCAACAACAGATGTTAACTAAAAAAGGAACGGAAGAGAAACACTAAATCTGAATTAAAAAAACTGTTTGATTTTACCTCTTATGCTGAATTTGCAGTCAGAAGAATATAGTTGGGATCTGCAGGTGGGAAGCATCAGATGTTCATAGTTTGTGCATGTGCTTATACATGTTTAACTGACGGAAATCCTAAACAAACTTCCTATAGTTTTCAAGAAAATTACTTGGCCTAATTAACATGATTCAAAGAAAGCTAATTCACGATGTCAAATATGAGAAGACAGCATGCAATTTATCAAGAAAAATGTGCACAAAAATATATAAAGAAAAGGGGGCAAACAATATAACTTCAGATTTCTCCTTCGAGAACTGATCGATCCTTCACGACCTCCAAATTATCGGGCCGCTAATGTTCCAAATATTTTTTGAAAATGGAAACATATGATTTCACAGCCTATTGAGAGAAGATTATACAACATATTGCACTTAAAACCCTAAAATAATCGCATATTTCTACGAGATCAGTGGCAACAAAGATGGAAGAAAGCCATATCCCTCTATCCCTACAACAACCCGATATAGCTAGATCGCATATAGTGGGGGAAACATATGGGAGGTAGAAGAATAACCTGACGAAAAATCTGCTGAATCCTAACGTTCGATCCGGCTGACGAAGAGAACACGCTTACTCCTAGCGAGGTCAAAGAGAAAGGGCTTCCGCAGAGCTTCACCGACGTGATTGAGGAAGATGATATGCGAATGGAGGATACGGAGGATGCCGGCGCGCTCTACCTTCCGCGCGTAGCTTCAGTCCGGCCGATCGAATTAGGGCAAGATGATTCGACAAATTAAAATGAGTGTCTATATATTAAATTTGCGACCTATGGCCACGTTTCTCTAAAAATCCCCGCCATTACTAAAGTCTATTACGACGCTTTTATAAAAACGCCGCTAAAACTATAAATCTACCGCTGCGTTTATTAAAGCGCCGCCGCAAAAAAAAAACGTTGTTATAGAACAAAAATGTTGTAGTGTCCTCCCCAATGTTCAGCTGCCACCTTGCTCGATTCCTGCAGGGTTTACTTGGGGATGCTGAGAGCAATCCAGGAAAGAGGGAGTGGTGGTCAAGTGTCCACCTCTCCATGAATTCTTCTTGAATTATTCTTTGGTGGTGGTCGACCACCACCATTTTTGGGCCTCCTTCAAGGCCCCTTTGTTCTTAAGCAATTCAGACCCCTCCTCACCCTTGTGGGCTGGATTAAATGGGTTGAGTCCAATTGATTTTGGAGCTTGGGTTTGGGTTTGGACTCACTTGACCCAAATTGGCTAAATTGGGGATTTTGGGTTTGGGCTTGACCCAAGCTCACACCTTTCAATGTAACTGACCAACATTATTTTCTTGGACACTATGGACTCACTCCAAGAGGAATTGAGTCATGGTGGGGTAATATGGGGCTCAATTGCACAAAATTGCCTATAGGGGCAATTTGGGAATTTTAGTGATTTTGTCCTAATATTCTAAAATTGATTGTGCACTTTTGTTTACTTAGGTCTCATTTACTCTTCTTAGAGTCTAGGGAGGGCTGTGCTAGGTCAATTTGGCCAATTGGGTGCCAATTGAACCATAAAGGGCATAAGTTGTAATTTGGGCAAATTGGTATTTTTGCCCAATTCCCAAAAATTGGCTTAACCCGAGGGTCCAATGTGGTTTCAATTAGGGGTGCAACTCAGATCGGTTCGGTTCGGTTCCACCCAAAACCAAGAACCGGCCCATGTATGTTCGGTTCTAAACTTTTGGAACCAGAACCAACCCATGGTCCTAAAGTATATAACCGGATCCGAACCGCTAGCTTCGGTTCGGTTTCGGTTCGGTTCTCGGTTCTACCTATGTTTCAAAATAATTAAAAAATGACTCTTTCAACTCATGATTATTTGTAATACAACTATCAATGTCTCAAAATAATTGTATCATGATTCTCTATAATATTGAAGTCATACAACTACATGAGTACAATAACTATTCTATTTAGCCATATGACTATATTCTCATTTTTTCTCGTATTAAGTGATACGACAATAATAGTTGTCGCAAAATATTTTTTTTAGCATTGATATTCGATTCTCGGGTCGGTTCTGGGTACCCGACCCTTAGAACCAGGAACCGAACAAATTTGTCGGTTATGGTATTATGAGAACCGGACCCGAACCGAGCCTATTTGGAACCGACCCAAATCATTCGGTTCGGTTCGATTCCGGTCCGGTTCTCGGTTCTTCGGTTATTTTTGCACACCCCTAGTTTCAATAGTCTCCGCTAGTAGACATGGAGGGTTGGGTGTGATCAATTTGACCACATGAAGCCAATTGGTGGGCAATTAGAAGGGTTTGTTCACTTAAGTCAAATTGGGGCTTTTTTGTAATTGGCCCAAATTGAGTTAATTGATGGCCACTTGATGGGGCTTTTGGGCCCACTGTGTCCCCTATAATGTTATAAGACTAGGGGTGAAGTCAATTTCATGTTTTGGGGGTCAATTGGACTTATTGGTGAAGGATTGGTCAATGTTGACCTAAAGGGTACTTTGGTCAATTTGAGCTAACTGGTGACTATGATTGGGCTTTTGGGTCACTTGAGTCTCTCTTAGGGTTAGGAACCTATTGGTAAACTCAATTTGATTTGGTGAGCCCAATTTGAAGTAAATTGGGCAAGGTTGACATCTGCCCTTTTGGGGTGCTCATAGCAGTTTTCTTAAGTCCAAGTTGATCTAAAATCATTCCATGATCTCTATTCACAATTTCAACCCTAAACTCACCCAAGGGGTCTAGAAGGAATGTGGATGTTACATAGGGGATCATTATATACCGAGTTGCTTGATTATGTTTCTATTGCGGCTCTAGATTTAATAAAAAAAAGAGTTGTCTAAGCGTGGTGGTGTAGAAGCCACTAAATGCTTGCATAAAATGCGAAACACAATAGGATTGTCATGTGCCCATGAACAAGTGACTTACATGAATCAATCGTCGGCATTTCCTATGTGGATGGTTCACAAACATTGGCGTCATCTTACATTAAAAACATGCAGCGCTACAAAAATAAAGAAGAAGGATGAACCAGTTAACATCATACAAATGGAGTTAGACGGGTTACTACAAAAGTACAATACTATTACCGATTCTCAAAGACATGAAATGAAATAGAAATTGCGGGAAGTAATGAAGCCTACTACCGCTCAAACCAAAGAGCCACGCATGCCCTTAAAATTGAAAGGAATACCACGTGGAAGTTACAAAAATTTCAAAGATGAGTACAAATCAACAAAAAAAGAGCTATCACATTTTGAGCATGTTTTGTTAGCCAAACAACATCACCAACATAAAGCTAAGAAGCTCCTTCCAAGAAAAAAAGCGGGGACCGACAGATTTGTTGAGTGCATTCAGAAGGAGATGCCATCATATCTATCTAATTATATTGTTGATGTCATAAATGTGATCGGTGATGAGCATTGTGGTTTTCGAGTGGTAAGTAAATCACTTGAAATGGGTGAAAATTTACTACAAGTCCGTAGAGATCTTGCAAATGAAAGAAGATGTTTTGAATTTTTGTACAATAACTTATTTGGTACTGTGAGACAAGCAGAACTACCATCATCTTTGGATTGCACTGCTGAAATGTCTCCGCTAGACAAGTGGATGACAATGTCGGACATGGGATTAGTGATTGCTTCTTGTTATAATGTGGCGGCTGTTCATTATTCGAAGATACAATCGTTCACATTTTTACCTTTGCACTCGTCCCCTTCGCCTTGCCGAAAAGCAATATTTATTGGATTTGTGAATGACAACCACTTCATTCAACTGTTGATGCGGGAGCATTGTCCCCTAACTCCAATAATCTCTACGTGGACTCGGTATCATGCTACCATTGCGGAAGAGTGAGACTTGACATACATTTCAAGAATTATAGAAAATGATGCTATGATAAAAGCGGAAGAAACAATTAATTTGGCGGATCCTTGAAAATGAGGTATACTTGTTTTTTTAATTATTAGAGATAAGCAATACCCACGAATAAAGTGATTACTGTTGCGGAACGCTTAGGGCTCTTGGTAGACCGGTTCACTTGAACCACCTTAGCTCGTGAGCGAACTAAGCGCGCAAACAGTCAATTAGAGATTTGCTGAGTACACAGGGAGTTTTTAACGTGGAAAACCCGGAAAGGGTAAAAAACCACGCGGCCGGAGCGGTGCCGACCAAACTTCACTATCTTCTGGGGGTTACAACTTGGACGCTAGAACTTGAGCGCGACAGGCCGCTGCTCGTCACAATATTTGGAGAGAGAGAGAGAGAACAAGCTCCGAGGGTGACATGCCACCTCTCGGAAAAACTAAGTCTTTTTCTCTTCTGAGAATGCTGGTCGCCTTTCGGAAGTGAGAAGGCTAGTCGCCTTTCGGGATGGTGAATGCTGGTCACCTTTCGGAAGTGAGAAGGCTAGTCGCCTTTCGGGATGATGAAGATCTTCAAGTCCACGAAGGAGATCTTCAAGCGCCGAAGGAGAATTCCGCAAAAGTCTGCAAGGAGCTCTCCCGGGTCCCGAAGTCAAGGTCCCCTCAAATGAAGCCCCAGGGCCCTTTTTATAGCTTTGGCCGGGGGTAGTCTGGTAATCTTGTCGTTGGCAGTTTCCATAAATGCTCGGTGGACGAATCATATTTTCCGGTTTGGGCACACGGATCGCCATTTTTCGTAAATGACCACCTTGCCCTTCGGGCAGCTTGGGCGGCTCGGGCAGTTCGGGCAGCTCTGTTGGAGGCGAAAAAGGTGACTGGCCGTTCCTGAAAAGTGAGATGCCTGAAAGACAAAATGTGAGACGCCTGAAAGACAAAATGTGAGAAGTCGGGAAGACAGAAAGTGAGAAGTCAGAAAGACAGAAAGTGAGAAGTCAGAAAGACAGAAAGTGAGAAGTGCGCGCTAAGAAGCGTTCTGAGCGCGCAACGAGCGAGGGAGCGCTCTGAGCGTGCAATGAGCACGTGGGCATTCTGAGCGAACGGAGAGGCGTTCTAAGCGCGCAATGAGCGTGGGAGCATTCTGAGCGAACGGAGAGGCGATTGGTCGCGATCCGAGAAGGAAAACGGGGTCCGTCGTTCCTGGCGAGGAGCTCGCCCGAAAAGGCGCCCCGTGAGTCCCCCTGTCAGAAAGGGGGGAAGGAGGGGGAGGAAACGGTCACCCTCCCCCGCAGAGAGGGAAGCGGACGGGACGCGCTCCCGGGAGATGCGGCCAGGCCGCACCCAAGGGGGGGGGGGTGGGGGGCGGCCAGGCCGCACCCTACCCGAGGGGGGTGCGGTCGGGCCGCACCCCTCCCAAGGGGGGTGCGGCAAGCCACACCCAAGGGGGGGTGCGGCCAGGCCGCACCCCAAGGGGGGGGTGCGGCCAGGCCGCACCCCACCCGAGGGGGGTGCGGCCGGGCCGCACCCCTCCCAATGGGGGTGCGGCAAGGCCGCACCCCGCCCCAAGGGGGGTGCGGAGAGGCCGCACCCCGCCCCAAGGGGGGTGCGGCGAGGCCGCACCCCGCCGCAAGGGGGGTGCGGCGAGGCCGCACCCACCCTAAGGGGGTGCGGCCAAGCCGCACCCCATGGGGGTGTGGCGGCAAGGCCGCTCCCCGGGTTTGGCCGCACCCCTTGCGGGTGTGCGGCTCGGCCGCGCCCCGCGAGGTGGCGCGGTTGCGCGGGTCGGCTTCAAGATGGGAGGCGGTCCCGTTGCCATTCTTGGCGTGGCTCCGGATGGCAACTCTGGCTTTATTTCCCTGGATCCCCTGCCAAACTGGTGGGGGAAGCGCTTTTGGAAATATTTGCTGCCATTGCGGCTTATAAATAAGAGTCCATTATACGAGCCCCTATCATATGCCCCCCAAAACCGTCGGAGTCCAGAACTTGTGAAGGAGTGCGAGGGTTTTTTGAATCTTTGCGTGGCGTAACGGACGATGCCGGAGGTAAGTTTTCTATTTTTTGAAAAAATGACTTGCAGGGAAAAACGGGGACGACGGCCGGGGGGTCGGGCGGCCGGCGCCCGAGCGGCGTCCGTGCGTGCTCTTGCGCGCGGCCCAGAGCTAGCGGGGGACGCGCGCGGCCTGTGCCTGCGCGCGGTCGACGCTCGGGCGAGGCCAGCGTGCGGCCGGTACCCGCGCAAGGTGGCCTCGGCGGGTGCCCGTGCGCGGCGGCTGTGCGCGGGCGGTGCCCGCGGCCGGCGCGCGGTCGGTGCCCGCGTGCGGCCGGCGCGCGGCCGGCGTCCGCGCGTGGTGCCTGTCCGCGGCGGGGCCTGCGCGCGTCCGTTGTGCGGCCGGTGCTCATGCGCGGTGCCGGCGCGCGGCTGGCGCCCGCGCGCGGCGTCGGCGTGCGGCGGGCGCCCGCGGGCGGCCGCTGCGCGCGGCCGGTGCCCGCGCGTGGTGCCCGCGCGGGGCTGGTTCCCGCGTGCGGTGCCTGCGCGCGGCGTGTGCCTGCATGCGTTTTTGAGCGAAGCCGGCGGCGAGCGCGTATCGCTCGGCTCTCGTGCGTGCTTGGAGTTTGCGTACTGCTTTTGTTTATACAGATGGCGCGTGAACTCGCGCGTTCTTGGCTGGCGGTACGGTTCGCCCCACTTCGGTCATTTTATTTGTCTATCTTAGCGCCCGTGTTCATATATATTTCTTTTCCAGGCTTCGAAGCGGGGCGGCCAGTCGAGGCCGATGCGCCTGCGTTCTTCTCTTGATGGTGCGCGAATCGAGATATGGCGCAAACGGTTTGGATTGCCGCCTAATACTGAGGTGAAGATTCCGGGGGCGGAGGAGCGCGCTCAGAATCCGCCTACTGGTTTTATGACTCTTTCCGAGAGCTGCTTGAAGTCTGTGTTCCGTATTCCTCCATCCGATGAAGTTCTTGAGATACTCTGGTTCTGCGGTGTCCCAATTACACAGTTTACGCCTGCTGGGATGGCGAACATCATGGGGCTGGTTGTCTTCTTCCGGGAGCACAGCGCGCGCTTTTCACTCGATTTTTTCAAGGACTGGTGCGAGGTTTCCACCGACTCGGGTGATCGTATCGAGGTCCGTAGTAACAAGAGCTGGTTCCGCTTTGGCGAGAAGGCAGATTACCGTCACGGAAACACCCTCTATGGGTATGTCCGTAATCGCTGGGAGCTGTCGGAGCTTGGGAGAGCGCTCCCTGGTCGTTGCCGTCGGCTGACCGGGCGGGAAGACGAGTTCCTTCCCATTCCCGGTTTCCCTGGTCGGGAGGGCCTGTCGAAGGCTCTGTTCTGTATTCACAGCTGCGTGGAGGAGAGCCGACTACTCTCGGCGGGGCTTTCTTGGGATGCCGAGCGGGAGGCCGCTGTTCCCTTAGAGCGTGGAAGGAAGAGAAAGATTGTTTTCAGGAATGGAACTCCTGGTTCGTGTTCTGCTCCGCCGGAGCCTAGGAGCCATGATCATGAGGCCGGTTCGAGCCGCCGTCGGGGGGGAGCCGATTGCTTCCGACCCGGAGGTCGAGATTCTGGCCTCCCCTACTGCTGAGCAGGTTGCGCAGGGAGACTTGCCGCCACCTCCTCCTCATCCACCGTCGAGGCGAGTTTCCTCATCCCTCCAGGCGATGACTTCTGCAGTAAGTGAAGCTCTCCTTTCTTGGGTCTTGACTTGTCTTTGCTTTTATTGTTTATGTTTCCTGATTGCTTCCTTCGTGTTTGCAGGCGAACGTTCTGACCAATGTCGCTCTCACGTGGAACGACTGTTACGTGGGCCTCAAGGACAGCTACATCTCCCTCCAGGAGGAGCTGAGCGTGATGAAGAGGGACATGTCTGCTTTACAGAAGAGGAGGGATCGCGATCTGTCCCGCGTCAAGCAGCTGGAGGCCGACCTCTCTTCTTCCCGATCTGAGGTTGAGAAGCTGCAGGAGGCGTATGGTGGAGACAAGGCGCTTGCCCAGGATGCGCTTCGTCAGTTGTCTGAGGCTCAGGGGGAGATGTTTCGTATGGAGGGGGAGCAGGGTTTT
This sequence comes from Dactylorhiza incarnata, assembly GCA_033032865.1. Classification (NCBI taxonomy): domain Eukaryota; kingdom Viridiplantae; phylum Streptophyta; class Magnoliopsida; order Asparagales; family Orchidaceae; genus Dactylorhiza; species Dactylorhiza incarnata. The sequence goes on from JAWHQI010000344.1 coordinate 2,635,971, forward strand.
CTGCGGAGCGAGGTGGAGCGGTTGTCGTCGGTCGAGCGCAGCCTTGAGGATGCCAAGGCGGACGGAGTGGCCGAGTTCCGAGATTCTCTTGCTTTTGTCGAGGAGCGGTTCCAGATGGCGGAGGAGATCCGTGCCGAGGTCATGACGAAGGAGGTCGAGCCCTTGTTGGAGGACGAGCGCGAAGTCGCCTTCCAGCGCGGTATTCAGAAGACTCTGCGCCTGGTGGGGAGGAAGTTCGGGTGTGATACCGCTGGTCTTGGAGCGGGAGACCTTTCGGAGGATGAGTGTTCGGACGTAGCCGAGGATTGACGTTGATCATCTTCTGTTTCCTTGCTTTCCATGTCATTGTCTGTTTGTGCGTCGTTCTGAGTTGGTTTGTTTGCATTTTGCTTTTCCGCTTTCCGTATTTTTGTCTGTTTTGTGCGCAGCGTTGAGCTGACGCGGTTATCGTGTTTATCGTATTCACTTCTTTGCGTGATCCTGTTAATCTGGTTGTTGGCACCTGCATAGTTTGTTTTGCTTTTTTTTTTTTAAATGAGCTTTGCACGAGGCGGAGCCCGCGGCATTCAAATGTATACATATATAAAGAGTTAGTATGCGCAAGTCTGTGCCTGCGGCTTTCTTGCACGAGTCTGTGCTCGCGGCTTTGGTGCACGAGTCTGTGCTCGCGGCTTTAGTGCACGAGCCTTTGCTCGCGACTTTTTGCACGGTTCTGTGCCCGCGGCTTTGGTGCACGAGTCTGTGCTCGCGGCTTTAGTGCACGAGCCTTTGCTCGCGACTTTTTTGCACGGTTCTGTGCCCGCGGCTTTGGTGCACGAGCCTTTGCTCGCGGCTTTTTTGCGCGGTTCTGTGCCCGCGGCTTTGGCCGGTGAATAGCACCAAAGCCGCGGGTGTATTCAAACCGCGGTTCTGTGCCACCGGCTTTAGTGAATACACCCTCGGTTCTTTGCTCGCGGCTTTGGCCGGTGAATAGCGGGTGTATTCAAACCGAGGGTGAACGCAGGGGGGGGGGCAGGCCCCCACGACACCGGGACTCGACGGCGAAGGAGAAGGGCGAACCTTCAATCGACGGCGGTGCAGAGTCCCCGGGGCAGGGCCCCGAAGCGGTACCTGCAGCAGAATGGATTAGAGCAAGTAGAATTTTATTAGAAAATGAATATTGATACATGCGCAAGTGTAATCTTGCGATCCCAGGGTTAACAAGTTTCTGAGACAAGCTTTATTGAGGGAGAAGATAGCGTTGAGCTTCGTTTGCGTTGCGCTTGCTCGAGTCTCTTCGGCCGTTCTGCTTGGGGGGCGACAGTGGCCTGGCGGTTGACCTTCGTTGGCCTTTTCCTGTGTCTTTACGCGGAAGGCCTCCAGGTATCCTAATTGGACAAGGCGTTCGATTTCATCTTTCAGTCGGGCACATTGCTCCGTTCGGTGCCCTCGGCCTTTGTGGAAGTGGCAAAACTGGGATTGATCTCCCCTGAGCAAGGAGAGATTTCTGGGCCAGTGGATGATCTTGCTATTACAGATTACGGACAATATGCGCTCGCGTGGTGTATTCAGCGGGGTGAAGCTCCGGGAGCCTTGACTTGTTGGCTCTCGGGGGCGGTCTGCTTGGTTCTGAGTGGGCAGTTCGGCTTCCTCGAGCTGCTGCTGCTGCCCCTTTCTCTTGCGGCTTGTGTCAAAGGGTGGCGAGCCTGTCAGCGTCTGAAGTTTGTCTTTTCCAACTACTGCAGGAGTCGTTTGGCCTTTCCGTGCACCCTGCTTCTCGGACTTCGATTTCGGCGACGGGTCGCTGTTGATCCAGGGGAGCCTGGAGGCGGGTGTGTCGAAACCATGCATCGCGCTCCTGAGGATATTTCCTTTGCTGGCCATGCGTCGGGACATGAAAACGTCGTGGTCCATGGCGTCCAGAAGGAGGCTCCCGAATATTGCGTCGTAGGGGGAGTCTGCTTCGGCGACGACGAACTGTACATCGTACTGGACTGGTTGCGCCCCTACTTGGACGGGGAGGGTGATGATTCCTACGGTGGGTACCGTAGTTCCATCAGGGAGCTCTGCTTCGCTGGCCCTAAGCTTGAGGTTCCCGCTTAGGAGCTTGAGCCGAACTATTGCTGCTAGGAATAGAACGTTGAATGAGATGCAGTGAGTTATCAATGTTTTCCTCAGCTCACAGGGGGGACTCCCTATGCTTGCGTCCAAGATGAAGTCCATCCATGCGCAGGGGCGCTCTTGGTGAAAATTTGTGCCGATTTTCTCCGATTGCTCGTTCCGCTCTTCCTCCCTTAAGAGGGGTGGTTCGCTTGCACCGGGCTTTTCTTCTTCTTGGATCTTTGTCGTGTGTGTCTCGTGCTGCTCGACGAACAGTTGGGACAACTCGGTGAAGTTGTGTATTGCTCCGCTTGGCAGGGCTTGATACCAGCGGAGGGCGTCTCCGCGTAGTGTCTTGGTGAAGATCTTGCATCTGATCTGATCGGGAAGTCCGTGTATCCGCATCGTTACCAAGAAATGGTTAATGTGCTCGTAGCGGTCTTCTACTCCGTGGAACTCCTTATAATGCAGGAACTTTAGCCATGGCGGAACTGGGTATGCCAAAATTGTCTTTGACAGCGGAGATTGCTTTTGCTGATATTTGTCATTGTTCGGATCCTGCCCTCCTGCGGGAGGGGTCGGTTTGCCAGTCGATTCAGGCCAAGGGGGCCGGATGGGTGCAGCGGTGAGCGCTCCTTTTACCGGGTTCTCTGGAATTGAAGAGCTGTATGCGTCAGATAGTTCAGGGGAGGTGTCCACTCTTGCTGGTTCCGAGAATTCCGGCGAAGCGGGTATTGCGCTCGGAAATTTTTTGCTTAGAATTTGGGAATCCATTCCCACAGACGGCGTCAAACTGTTGCGGAACGCTTAGGGCTCTTGGTAGACCGGTTCACTTGAACCACCTTAGCTCGTGAGCGAACTAAGCGCGCAAACAGTCAATTAGAGATTTGCTGAGTACACAGGGAGTTTTTAACGTGGAAAACCCGGAAAGGGTAAAAAAACCACGCGGTCGGAGCGGTGCCGACCAAACTTCACTATCTTCTGGGGGTTACAACTTGGACGCTAGAACTTGAGCGCGACAGGCCGCTGCTCGTCACAATATTTGGAGAGAGAGAGAGAGAACAAGCTCCGAGGGTGACAGGCCACCTCTCGGAAAAACTAAGTCTTTTTCTCTTCTGAGAATGCTGGTCGCCTTTCGGAAGTGAGAAGGCTAGTCGCCTTTCGGGATGGTGAATGCTAGTCGCCTTTCGGAAGTGAGAAGGCTAGTCGCCTTTTGGGATGGTGAAGATCTTTAAGTCCATGAAGGAGATCTTCAAGCGCCGAAGGAGAATTCCGCAAAAGTCTGCAAGGAGCTCTCCCGGGTCCCGAAGTCAAGGTCCCCTCAAATGAAGCCCCAGGGCCCTTTTTATAGCTTTGGTCGGGGGTAGTCTGGTAATCTTGTCGTTGGCAGTTTCCATAAATGCTCGGTGGACGAATCATATTTTCTGGTTTGGGCACACGGATCGCCATTTTTCGTAAATGACCACCTTGCCCTTCGGGCAGCTTGGGCGGCTCGGGCAGTTCGGGCAGCTCTGTTGGAGGCGAAAAAGGCGACTGGCCGTTCCTGAAAAGTGAGATGCCTGAAAGACAAAATGTGAGACGCCTGAAAGACAAAATGTGAGAAGTCAGGAAGACAGAAAGTGAGAAGTCAGAAAGACAGAAAGTGAGAAGTCAGAAAGACAGAAAGTGAGAAGTGCGCGCTCAGAAGCGTTCTGAGCGCGCAACGAGCGAGGGAGCGCTCTGAGCGTGCAATGAGCACGTGGGCGTTCTGAGCGAATGGAGAGGCGTTCTGAGCGCGCAATGAGCGCGGGAGCATTCTGAGCGAACGGAGAGGCGATTGGTCGCGATCCGAGAAGGAAAACGGGGTCCGTCGTTCCTGGCGAGGAGCTCGCCCGAAAAGGCGCCCCGTGAGTCCCCCTGTCAGAAAGGGGGGAAGGAGGGGGAGGAAACGGTCACCCTCCCCCGCAGAGAGGGAAGCGGACGGGACGCGCTCCCGGGAGACGCGGCCAGGCCGCACCCAAGGGGGGGGGGGGGGTGCGGCCAGGCCGCACCCTACCCGAGGGGGGTGCGGCCGGGCCGCACCCCTCCCAAGGGGGGGTGCGGCCGGGCCGCACCCCTCCCAAGGTGGGTGCGGCGAGGCCGCACCCCGCCCCAAGGGGGGTGCGGCGAGGCCGCACCCCGCCGCAAGGGGGGTGCGGCCAGGCCGCACCCACCCTAAGGGGGTGTGGCGGCAAGGCCACTCCCCGGGTTTGGCTGCACCCCTTGCGGGTGTGCGGCTCGGCCGCGCCCCGCGAGGTGGCGCGGTTGCGCGGGTCGGCTTCAAGATGGGAGGCGGTCCCGTTGCCATTCTTGGCGTGGCTCCGGATGGCAACTCTGGCTTTATTTCCCTGGATTCCCTGCCAAACTGGTGGGGGAAGCGCTTTTGGAAATATTTGCTGTCATTGCGGCTTATAAATAAGAGTCCATTATACAAGCCCCTATCAATTACTATTTTTTTTCTAATGTATCTTGTGCAGATTATTCGACTCAAAGGTTTCTTTGATGATCAACTATATATAACATGACTTCACTAAATATAAGTAAAAACTTATATTTCTACTTATTTTACTCATACTGTATGTAATATAATATTTGCATAATTTTTTTTATGCAGGATGGAGGATGCTGGAGAAATTTATGCAAGAAATAGTTAAAAAAAATTATTGCAAAAACAAAGAATTTTCACTTTATATGTTAGTTTTGGACTCAAATATTTTTTGTAACGGACTTCATATGTTATTTTTGTACTGAAATAGTTACTGTAACAAACTTCATATGTTAATTTTTACAACTAATTTTTTTTAAAATTGATTTGATGTTGAAATTAAATAGCCTATTTTCAATGTTTTGAAAACCGGACCGGACCGGCCGGTTCAACCGGTCGGACCGTGAACCGGTGAATTGTGCGGTCCGGTTAGGGGTCTAAAACCGCTCCCACCGAGAATCGGTCAAGAACCGGCGAACCGGCCGGTCCACCCGTAAAACCGCGAACCGGAACGGGTTTACCTCAACCGGCCGGTTCTTGGGCGGGGCATTAAAACATTTTTTTTTTATTTTAAAACTATTGTGGTGCTGCTCTCTGTCTTTTATAGGGATGTGGAGACATCATATATTGAATTCTGCGATGTGGGACTAATATAAGGATTAGATTTATAAAAAGAAATCAATGCTGAGTTTTAAACCGGTGACCTTCAACAAGATACAAAATTCCTAACTACTACACCAACACATTTTATTTGTTTTCTTTGAATTATATTACATATATACAGTTAATATTCGTATTAATTAACATATAATATTATTATTATTCATATTTGTAATAAATTTATTCTTCTCACCTTATATATATATAAATGATATACCGAAACTATTTGTATTTATTATATACAATTTATATTTTTAATTAATATATATCATATTTAACTAAAAAAATTCTTTGTATAGTCGAGATGTGCCCGTCTACTTAATTAAAAGTTAAAGTTTAATTTTCATAATAAATTTGATAACTTATTATACGTGATAAAATACTAATATTGAGATTTTAGATAATAGCAAAATATATTACTATTTATAAAAATATTTTATATAATTTTAACTATCTTTATTCCTATTATTTTTATTAAAAATATATGGATAAGTTAAATTATAATAGATAATTTTAATATTTATTATATTATCTAACATCACGGTTCAACCCCGGTCCGACCGATCCAACCGGTCCAACTTTGAACCTCTGATCTCACCGGTTCATTCTCCGGTCCGGTTCTCAAAACCTTGCCTATTTTTGAAGAGTTGGTTAGCAATTAATAATTGGTGTGTACATAGTAAAATTTGATTGTACATAGCGATATTTGGCTGTCCATAGCCGTTGGCTGTCCATAGCTATTTAGGGTGTGTCCATGCGAAACATTACTCAAAATTAAATGGGTTCCTTCGGTGATATCCGACGTTCACAGACGGCCTGCCAAACGGACAACCCATCCATCAACCATCCATGATTTACTCTAGTTTTTTTTATTTATCGATACAGCTAATTATACAACGTAGTTTGTTATCGATGCGGAATTATTCAACGTAGTTTGTTATCAATTTTTCTTTGTATTTAAATAATAAAACAAATTTATCATTTAATTAAATAGGAATTGATGGCCGGCAAAGACTTTTCACCTCCATACATTGAGACGACCGGTCGCTAGTTCACTTTTTGACAGTCCTATGATATGTATACATATATACCAGCATCTTCGACGAATAAGCTTCGATCGACGAACGCGGGCTCCGTTCGACGAACACGGGCGTTGCTCGGAGTCCGTGTTCGTCGATCTCCCGTCCGTTGTTCGGAGTCCGTGTTCGTCGAACGGAGCCCGTGTTCATCGAACGGAGCCAGCGTTCGGCGAAAGCGCGGATGTAGGGAGAAACCGCGCTGCGTGTATAATTATTATATTACTCTCCCCTCTCTCTATACCGAAACTCTCCCCACTCTCTCCCCACCCTCTCTCCTCTCTCTCCCTCTCTCTTCATCACGCCTGCTACGGACTTTTTTTACTGTAGAAGGCTAAACATCTTTATATATATGTATATATATATATAATACCCTTTACATTTTTTGGGTGTAATGGTTTTGATCATTAGAGTCATTTGAACCGTCCGATCCGATCAATCAAGTATAATTCACACGGTCTCTTGTTTGCCATCCTCCTTTCAATTTTCACGATGGAATTCAAAACCGCTCAAACCTAGAGCCTCCCACGCGAAACTTACCTTTGACTTCTGTTCTCGGCCCAAGCCGTCATGCGGGCATGTATCTTCTTCGAATCCGATCCATGCATTTTTTCGAACGAGGGGGCACCGAGCGAGACTTGGGGTCCGACTGTCACCCGCATGCGACATAAGGAGAGCAGCAAGAGTACTATCGTGCGGGGTATGGGGTACGTGCATTGTGACTTGTGTGTGTGTGTGTATTATATAGCAATTGCAACTTAAGATAATGAAAAAAAAACCAAATACAAATACATCTGGAAGTAAATCCTCAGAAGATTGCTGCTATAAAGGAGCAGCAGAGCCTAATACCCTTCTACCAAAGAAAGAAAGAAAGCAAAGCAAAGCAAAAAAAGAGAGGAAATGGGCAATCATGGCGCGGATGAATCTAATATCACAACAATGGAGGAAGAGGAGCAGCTCATCTCCGGCCTTCCTTTGCACAAGGACTTGCCTTGCGCAATTACAAAAAATTTTGGATCCCAGAGAAGGATCTCATAAAGATCATGCGCATGGAGAAAACCTTCGCGCCTCGTCCCACCGACGTCTCATGAGGAAGGTCAAAACATTTTCTCCATTCTCAATTTTCTCCATTCCCAATTTCACAACGTCGGTTGAAGCGCTCGAAGTACTCTTAATTAGCCCATATTTTCTTCTACCTCCGTGATGAGAACCTTAAAACCATGGATAACACTTCATGACGCCTTTTGTTTTTGTATAAACAACTTTTCATGATTTCAGTTTTTAAATCAATGATCGAAAATATAATATAGTCTCGCCTTTAGTTTTTGTAATTGAACAACGAACCATGACATAATTCTTTGACGGAACTGTGATAATGAGAAATAGTACTTTGTGAAAAGTATTGGTGTGCCCTTGACTTCTAAATTTCAAGCCAGAAGTTTGGGTGCAAAAAGACTCGTATTCTTCGTGAATACTAATAGACTCAATTGACGCGAAAATTCAATTAGACGGGCTCGGTTGGCATTGTCAATCTTATGCATAAAACTAACCATTAGAGAAATGACTTATTAGAGAAAAAGTCATGTCAAAGATTTTAACGTTAAAAGAGACTACGAAATACACATAAATGTCTGGCCCATTAGCTCAGTTGGTTAGAACTGTAACATTTCGGTTTTTATTGGGTCACTAGACCCTAGCGACCCAATAAAAGTAACCCAAAGGATAGGAAATAACCCAATTTTAGGATATTGTGCTAAGAAAACCTGATTTGAGTCGTGTCAGTTCCTATAGCTTCGTATGATTAATACGAGTGCAACGGAACTCGTTTCATTCCAATCGAGGTCGTTTAGAGAAAAAGATCATTTTGAGTGTCGTAGCGCGTTACGACAACGATGTTGTGGTATAGTGTGTTGGGAATGCGAGCGGACAATCCCGGCCAGAGCACCTGTTGCAATTCGAGCAAGCACCTATGCGACCGCGTTGAGCGGTATGCAAAACAACAATAACAAAACAAAAACAAAAACACAGAAAATTTTAACGTGGAAAACCCAATTGGGTGAAAAACCACGGGACGATCGGAGTCCAACCCGGAAAGCCTCCACTAAAATGTGTGAAAATCACACCCACGGAATACAGGCTTTCCCTCCACCGATCCACAAAGGATCTCCTCTCCTCCACAACTAGAACCACAAAGGTTTACACAACCTCCTTTTCCAACAACACACATAGGCACAATATTGAAAAAGAGAAACAACGTGTGAGAAGCGTTACCCGGACGGATTGAACAATCCGTCCCAACGTCGAAGATGACGTCCTCCAAAATCCACGAACAAGAACGGCTATGCGCAGCCCCTTTCTCCTTCGTCTTCAACTTCCAAGATCCGAACAAGATGGCCGACGTTGGCTTTCCAAAAATAAAGAGCAGCAGCCCACGGCGACGTCACCTCTCAACACGGGCAGCCCGGGCCTCTTCACAAGCAGCAGCGGCAAAGCCTTCACAAGCAGCGGCAACAGAGGTTTCCTAGCGGCAGCCCCCTCTCCTCCAACAGTAGGCGGCCGGAACCTCTTCAAAACCTCCAAGCGGCAGCCCTCTTCAAACCTCCCAACGGCAGCCCCTCTCAACACCTTCAGGCGGCCGGCTCCAACAACCTCACGACAGCAGATCCAAAGAAAAACGAGAGAGGCAGGGAGGGTCGGCACAGTTTTTTTTTTGGAAGAAAAATGCCAACCAATAATTATGTCTAGCCGGTGGTTTGCTTGGGGAAAGAAAAATAATGCCAGACTTGACTTTTGGGAGAAGAGATAGAATAATGGGGCCCAATCAGTTTTTGACAAAACATATATGTATATGTATTTTCAAAGAAAATAATATATATATGTATATATTATGATAATCCAACGGACCGGATTCGTTTGCCCCTCCTCTCTCAATTGCTTCCAATTTAATCAATTTAAAAAGAGAGATGAAATCACGAGCCGCGCCCGGCGCGCGCCCGGTGGTTTTACCGACTCGGATGGGAACCACACCCAACAAATCTCCCCCTTCACATCGAGGCGGAAGAAACCGCCATGCCGGCGATTCTAACGCAATGCTCGAACTTCCCTCTGGGCACGGTCTTGGTCAGCATGTCTGCTCCATTATCATCAATGTGCACCTTCTGAAGATCAAGCTCCTTCTGCTCCAGGACATCTCGTATCCAATGATACCGAGTGTCGATATGCTTCGACCTCGAGTGAAATGTGGGGTTCTTCCCCAGATGAATAGCGCTCTGACTGTCACACAGGAGGGTGTATCGGTCCTGAGTGAAACCAAGTTCTTTGATGAACCTCTTCATCCAAAGCAACTCCTTCCCAGCCTCAGTAACGGCAATAAACTCAGCCTCCATGGTAGACAGTGCAACGCACTTCTGCAATCTCGATGCCCACGAGACGGCTCCCCCGACAAACAGAATCAAGTATCCGGACGTCGACCTCCTGGAGTCTACATCTCCAGCCATGTCAGCATCAGTGTAGCCCAACAACTCTGGCTCACTGCCTCCAAATCTCAGCGTCAAGTTTGACGTCCCTTGCAGGTATCTCAGTATCCACTTCACTGCGCTCCAATGCTCTCTCCCAGGGTTGGAGAGAAATCTACTGACGGTCCCAACCGCATGCGCAATGTCTGGACGTGTGCACACCATCGCATACATAAGGCTCCCAACTGCAGATGCATACGGGACCTTCTGCATCGCCTCAGTCTCCTCGGGTGTGCTGGGGCACTGATCAGCAGTAAGCCTGAAGTGAGCTGCCAGAGGCACGCTCACCTTCTTCGCCTGATCCATATCAAACCTCTGTAGCACCTTGCGGATGTACCGCTCCTATGATAACCAGAGCAATCTGGCTCCCCTGTCTCTACAGATGTGCATCCCCAGAATAGTCTTCGCAGCACCCAGATCCTTCATCTCAAACACGGAGCTCAACTGTCGCTTCAGCTCAACAATGCGAGCAGTGCTCCTCCCGACGATCAACATGTCGTCCACGTACAGTAGCAGAATAATGAAATCTCCAGGAGCATACTCCTTGATGAATGCACAATGGTCAAGGGTGGTCCTCCTGAAGCCGATCTCCTCAATGAAGGAATCAAACTTCCTATACCATTGCCGCGGGGCCTGCTTCAGGCCATATAAGCTCTTCTGCAAGCGGCACACCAGACCTTCCTTCCCTTTGACACTGAAGCCCTCAGGCTGATCCATGTATAGCTCCTCCTCAAGATCGCCATGCAGAAAGGCGGTCTTCACATCCATCTGCTCTACCTCCAAGTCTAGCCTCGCAGCGAGGCCAAGTACCACACGAATAGATGACATCTTCACCACGGGTGAAAAGATCTCATCAAAGTCAATACCCTGTCGCTGCCCAAAACCCTTCACCACCAGCCTGGCCTTGTATCTGGGAGGTGTGGAGGAATCTCCCTGCTTCACCCTAAAGATCCACCGATTCTTCAAGGCCTTCTTGCCCTTAGGAAATCTCACCAAGTCATAGGTACGGTTCTTCTGCAGCGACTGCATCTCATCCTGCATAGCAGCCATCCACTGGCGCTTCTCAGCACTCTCCACAGCCTCGTCATAGCTCTCAGGCTCCCCCGCATCAGTCAGCAGTATAAACTCTGATGCAGAATATCTAGCGGACGGGTGCTTGGCACGATCTGATCTCCGCAAAGCAGGCTCAAGGGCCGGTGCAGGCACATCATCAACAATGTTCTCAGCGACTCCTGGTTCACCATCAGTGGTGATATCATGATCTGGAAGGGTATCAATACCCTGTGCTGGCTCTGGCTCAGTAGCCTCCTCAGTATCGTCATCTCCAACCATAGGTGACTCTGCAGCAGTGCGAGAGTCAACATCAGACTCAACAGTCTCCTCAGGATCACCAACAGTGCGATCCTCACAGAAAACGGCATCACGGCTACGTACAAGCTTCTTCTCAACTGGATCAAAGAACCTGTACCCAAACTCTCCACTATAGCCGTACCCCAAGAAGATACACTGTCGGGTCTTCGAATCTAACTTCGATCTCTCATCCCTGGGGACGTGCACAAAGGCTTTGCAGCCAAATACCCGCAAGTGACTGTATGAAGGGTCTTTCCCATACCAGACCCTATCTGGGACATCCTCCTGCAAAGCTGAACTCGGCGAGAGGTTGATGACATGCGCTGCAGTAAGAAGAGCCTCGCCCCAAAACATCCCTGGCAGCTTCGACTCAGATAGCATGCACCGAATCCTCTCCATCAGTGTCCGATTCATCCTCTCAGCTACGCCATTCAGCTGCGGCGTCTTCGGCGGGGTCTTCTCATGTCGGATACCATGGTCCCTGCAGTACTCATCAAAGGGACCAATGTACTCTCCCCCGTTGTCAGACCTGATGCACTTCAGTCTCCTCCCGGACTGTCTCTCCACCTCAGCGTGGAATCTCCTGAAAGTATCGAGAACCTGATCTTTGGTCTTGATAGCATAGACCCAAAACTTCCTCGAATGGTCGTCAATGAAAGTGACGAAGTATGATGCTCCTCCTCTAGTCTGGACCTTCAGTGGTCCGCACACATCAGTGTGAACAAGCTCCAACGGCTCTGATCTCCTGGTGGACGTGTGGCTGTGGAATGAAACCCTGTTCTGTTTCCCAGCCATACAGTGGTCGCACCTCTCCAAGTGAACATCAGACATGTCACTAATCAGCTTCTTCTTCGCCAGACATCCCAATCCCTTCTGGCTAATGTGTGCCAGCCTCCTGTGCCATAAGGAGGTGGATGTCTCATCTCTGACGGAGTTGGCCTGAGCATCTTCAGGCCTCCCCTCCATGTAGTACAGGCCAGTATCTCTATAACCCCTGGCCAACACAAGCGATCCCCTGATCAGCTTCCAGAAGTCTCCTCCAAAGACACTCAGGTGTCCTTCATCTCCAAGTCTGCCAACGGATATCAAGTTGAAGCGAATGTCTGGCACGTGTCTAACATCCCTCAGAATAAGTAGGGCACCAGTACTCGTCTTCAAATGCATGTCTCCACGCCCAAGAACCTTGGACGTATCCCCATTGCCCATCCTCAACACCCCACAGTCATGAGTGGTGTATGTGGCAAATAACTCCCTGTTGTGGGAGACATGTGCAGAAGCTCCAGAATCAACGATCCAGCATCGGTCGTCACACGCAAGTGCAGCTGTGACGTCGTCGCCAACAATAATGACGTCGTCCTCCTCAGTCGAAACAGTAGCTGCCGTGTGACCCTCATCCTTGCCTTCAGTGGCAATCCCCTTCTTCTTCTGATCGTTCTTCAACGAGTAGCAAAACTTCTTGATGTGTCCCTTCTTGTGGCAGTAGTGGCACTCCACATTCTGATAACGTGACTTCGACTTGCCCCTACTCTGAATCCTGTCCTCCTTCCTTCCTCGGCTCTTACTCCTTCCTCTCCCCCTGGACTCAGTATAGAGAACGTCAGCTCGTGAAGAAGAGCCTGCAGTCCCTTGAGACTTTCGTCTCACCTCCTCATTCAAGATCCCACTCTTGGCGATCTCCATGGAAACAATCCCCTGGGGGGAAGAATTGATCAGAGAAACACTGACCATCTCCCACGAGTCTGGAAGTGACTTGAGTAGCCACAAAGCATTCACTTCGTCTTCAAACGTCACCTTCATAGCAGTCAGGCGATCAATAATTCCCTGGAACTCGTTGACATGATCCAAAATGGGTGAGCCCTCTCGGTATCTGAACTCTCCAAGCTTCTTCAGCAAATACAGCTTGTTGATGCCCGTGCTCTTGGCATACAACGTCTCGAGAGTCTTCCACAAAGTCTTCGCATCAGTGATGCTAGCCACATGGTTGTAGACGTTCGGCTCCACGAACCGTCTAATGAACCCACACAGCTTCCGATGCTCCACCTTCCACTTTGCCGCATCCATGTCCTTTGGCATTTCCTCAAAGATAGGAGCATGCCAACCCTTCACGTAGATCAGATCCTCCATCAGAAGATGCCACTGGTGGTAATTGGCACCATTCAACTTTACCATCTGCTCTGAACCTGATGTGGACTCCATCCTGCTCTGCCAACTGGCCGGACCGACCACTGATCTTTGAGTTGACTATCTCAAAGTATGCAACCAAAGAGGATAGCCAGAGGACCAATGGTCGTAAACTACCGCACCCAATTGCACACCCGAGATCACAATCAACTCGTCCTGGAAACCCAAAAGGTCAGCCCGGTAACTGCTCTGTCACTGAAACGGCTCTGTCACTGAACCTAGCTTTGATACCACTTGTTGGGAATGCGAGCGGACAATCCCGGCCAGAGCACCTATTGCAATTCGAGCAAGCACCTATGCGACCGCGTTGAGCGGTATGCAAAACAACAATAACAAAACAAAAACAAAAACACAGAAAATCACACAGGAAATTTTAACGTGGAAAACCCAATTGGGTGAAAAACCACGGGACGATCGGAGTCCAACCCGGAAAGCCTCCACTAAAATGTGTGAAAATCACACCCACGGAATACAGGCTTTCCCTCCACCGATCCACAAAGGATCTCCTCTCCTCCACAACTAGAACCACAAAGGTTTACACAACCTCCTTTTCCAACAACACACATAGGCACAATATTGAAAAAGAGAAACAACGTGTGAGAAGCGTTACCCGGACGGATTGAACAATCCGTCCCAACGTCGAAGATGACGTCCTCCAAAATCCACGAACAAGAACGGCTATGCGCAGCCCCTTTCTCCTTCGTCTTCAACTTCCAAGATCCGAACAAGATGGCCGACGTTGGCTTTCCAAAAATAAAGAGCAGCAGCCCACGACGACGTCACCTCTCAACACGGGCAGCCCGGGCCTCTTCACAAGCAGCAGCGGCAAAGCCTTCACAAGCAGCGGCAACAGAGGTTTCCCAGCGGCAGCCCCCTCTCCTCCAACAGTAGGCGGCCGGAACCTCTTCAAAACCTCCAAGCGGCAGCCCTCTTCAAACCTCCCAACGGCAGCCCCTCTCAACACCTTCAGGCGGCCGGCTCCAACAACCTCACGGCAGCAGATCCAAAGAAAAACGAGAGAGGCAGGGAGGGTCGGCACAGTTTTTTTTTGGAAGAAAAATGCCAACCAATAATTATGTCTAGCCGGTGGTTTCTTGGGGAAAGAAAAATAATGCCAGGCTTGACTTTTGGGAGAAGAGATAGAATAATGGGGCCCAATCAGTTTTTGACAAAACATATATGTATATGTATTTTCAAAGAAAATAATATATATATGTATATATTATGATAATCCAACGGACCGGATTCGTTTGCCCCTCCTCTCTCAATTGCTTCCAATTTAATCAATTTAAAAAGAGAGATGAAATCACGAGCCGCGCCCGGCGCGCGCCCGGTGGTTTTACCGACTCGGAGGGGAACCACACCCAACATAGTGACCTTACGTACTCCGAATTGATTTCCGTCAGTTGCGTTAGGCAATACGAGTGCAACGGAACTCATTCCATTCCAATCCGAGGTCGTTTAGAGAAAACGACCATTTTGAGTATCGTAGCGCGTCACGATAACGTCATTGTGGTATAGTGATCATACGTACTCCGAATTGACTTCCGTTAGTTGTGTTAGACTCATATAATCAATATGAGTGCAACGGAACTCGTTACATTCCAATCCTAGGTCGTTTAGAGAAAACGGCCATTTTGAGTATCGTTGTACGTCACGACAACGTCGTTGTGGTATAGCGACCATACGTACTCCAAATTGACTTCCGTCGGTTGTGTTAAACTCGTATAATCAGTACGAGTGCAATGGAACTCGTCACATTCCAATCCGAGATCGTTTAGAGAAAACGACCATTTTGAGTATCGTAGCGCGTCACGACAACGCCGTTTTGGTATAATGACCATACGTACACCGAATCAACTTCCGTCATTTGTGTTAGAGTCGTACAGTCAATACGAGTGCAACAAGACTCGTTTGATTTCAATCAGAGGACATATGAGAAATATGACCGTTTTATATTTTGTAGCCCACCACGACGCAGTTTTAAAATATTAAGCGAATAAACGCTATTGAGGGAGTCGAACCATGCGGCTACTTAGACTGTTATATCTTCGCCCGACGAGAGGCGAAGAAAGCGTCGTTAGATCGGGCTTAGGCCCTAATTGTAGTTTATGTTACGTTTTATTTCCGCACTCTGATTAACTCTTGAATTATGTATAACTATCTCTCATTTTGGACATGCTCTCTCTTTTATGTGATTATTGTGGACTTGTGCTTCTAGTTTATTCTTTCTTTTATGATTTTGGTTGGCCTGGATAATGTTGAGTAGCCGGCAGGATCGGCGTGTTGTGGTGGTGACCATGTGGTGAAATGGTACCACCGCAAGACGGCGGTTCTGGGCGGTAAGACCCGGTAATGATCGCAAAAAAAATGGGTCTTACAGCAAGAGTACGCCAGTACTTATTTATGTGTGCAGGAGTACGCCAGTATTTAGCATATTACTAGGTGATTATATTGATGTGTGCATGAGTACGCCAGTATTTATCAAAGTATACTACTATTAGTCAAATAAGATGGAAGCATACTAAACCAATAATAATGTTATAGTATCCATTGATTAAATTGCGTTATCTGATATACGGCAGTATTTACTACGGTCCAACACCACAACGATTTAAACAATTTTGTTGTGTTATTTGATATACTACGGGGTTATTAAATATACGACAGTATTTTATCGCGGTTTAGTATTAAACATATTAAATACGGCCGTATCTTACCAAAAAACTGTTATAATAACTACGTGATTCTAATGATATTTACAGAAATAAGACTGTATTTTTACGACAATAACCACAAGTTCGTGACAATTTACTGAACACATTGTAGGTCATGAAAATACTGTAATAACATACCAAGTTAGAAACATGATCCATTTCCTTCCTCTAAGCCTTCCTCCTCCCGTCGAAAATGGCCTCCCGTCGACCCCCTTAGTCGCGTAAATTTTTCTTAGTCACGAGAGTAGAATGGAAGGAAGGAAGGAGTTGCACAGCCGGGGAACTGCAATGGCCCGGGTCGCCGACCTTCGGAGGAGAAGGGTAAAGGTTCTATGCCGGAGGAGGCGGAACAAGGCCTGGTTTTGCAGCTGGAGAACGACCAGGGTTTCTATTCGGCAAGGAAGGACGAGAGGCGCGGGATTTGGCCGCGTAAAACGAAATATTTCGAA
>JAWHQI010000344.1:2657500-2660000 GCA_033032865.1 Dactylorhiza incarnata
AAAGGTCGTTGCTTTATGATCAGAACTTGAATGTGGATCTTTTTCAACAATCTCGAGAACATCGATAATGGAGGAAAACATCACAATTATGTTAAGCAATGAACCATAATGTGATCCCCACCTAGTATCACCTGATCTTTTTATAGCCCTTTCTTGGTTTAAACCAGTACCACTTAAAAGTTCACCTTTTTGCAAACCTTCAACAATCTTAACAAACTGAGACTCACGTAAAAGTTCTTGACGCTTGCATGAGACATTGATTATATTGGTCAAAGTGACAGCCAAATCAAAAAGCCAAGCAACTTGAACATGATTTTTTGCAACTGCTACTAACGCTAATTGAAGTTGATGTGCAAAACAATGAACATAATATGCAGATGGCTTCTCTTTCATAATTAGAGCTTTAAGTCCATTAAACTCCCCTCGCATATTACTTGCACCATCATATCCTTGTCCTCGTAATTTTGAAATGCTGAATCCATGATATAAAAAGAATTCTTCTAATGCTGCTTTAAGAGAATGAGCTGATGTATCCATTACATGCACAATTTCAAGAAAGCGTTCAATTACCTGCCCTTCACTGTTAACATAGCGCAACGCAATAGCCATTTGCTCTTTAGTAGATATATCTTGTGACTCATCTATCAGTATAGAAAAAAAAGCATCTCCAATATCCATTTTAATACGATTTATTGTCTCAACTGCCATTGCATTGATAATATCTTTTTGAATTTCAGGAGCAGTTAACTTGTTATTTTCTGGCGCGTTATGCAAAATCACTTTTTTCACCTCTTTATTATGATCTCCAAGAAATCTTAAAAGCTCGAGAAAATTTCCTCGATTTGTTGAAAAATCTGATTCATCATTACCACGTAATGCTAAGCCCTATTGTATTAGAAATCGAATGCAATCAACTGATGCAGTTAGACGTGTTTTATGCTCTTGTCTAGCGAGATCCGATTGTTTAAGAAACTGGACCTCAATATGCTGACCTGATTTCATTAAGTTAGTGCACATCACTGCAGCCTGATTGTGAATACTATTGGGACCCCCAACATGTTCTCGAAGTCTACTTAAACTATCTTTCCAATTTCTAAATCCGTCAACAGTAAATGAATCTCCCCCTGATTGTTGTCCCATTTCATGCTTAAAAAGATAACAAAATATACAAAATGTCGCGTCTTTTGCTATACTATATTCCAACCAAGAAGGAAATTGCCCAAACCATGCATAATTAAATCTTCTAGGTGTATTCCCAAACATTGTCTGTGGAAACTGATGATGTTGTGGTTGACATGGCCCTTTCAATAGATATTTTCTTCTAATTTCATCTCTATCATTAACATTATAATCTGATAATCTAACTCGTAACCCTGGATCGGCTATTATGTTGTCCGGATTAGTTTCAATCAGACCCCTCTTTGAATTTGATTCCAAATCATCTTGACAAATTCGTTTTTTCTTAAGAGCTGATTCAGAAATTGGAAGTTTTTTAAAAAACTGTTCCATCCTTGTAATGAGAAAACCCCTTTCAGTGTGCTAGTTGTGATCGGATTGCCTGCACAATGACCATAGTCCGTAACAATTAGCCCAAACGTCTACACAACAAAAATAATGGGCAAGAGAGAAACAGTTGCCCAAACGAAGGTTCGCTAAGCCTCTTTAGATCTCCCAAGGGCTATAAAGCCAATGTTCGATCAAGCGAAATGGACCCACACGATCCGAACGAGTGATGTTGTACCAAAAGAGAACCACCCAAAACAAATGTTTCGCAAGGGGGTAGTCTCTCCCAACAAAAAACAACGAGGTTCACCAAGCCTTCTCGGGCGTATTTTTTTAAAGTAAAAAATTACCACCATAGAAAATCAACACAAACATAGACAAATTACACAAGAGGAAAGTGGAGGAACGTCGTTACCTCAACCGAGAGACTCTCCTGCAGAAAGACCTAGACCGAGAGATTCTCCAATTTCTCCTGCAGAAAATCCCTCCTGCAGAAATCATCAAAGATTGAAGATGTTAGATTGAAGTTACTGAAATTGAAAAGAAAAGAAATCGAAACCAGCATGGATTTATCGAATCAAAGGGCTAGAGATGGATGTTGGAAGATAGAACCAGAACTTTAAGAAATCGAAATAGCAAAAACATTCTACAGCATGCTTGCACAATCAAAAATACTCTAGATTACTCTCTAGCAACCTACAGGCTACAACCTACAACTCACGGCGTCGACTGCGAGAGGCAAAAACAGAAAAGACGGCGAGACTCACGGCGTCGACGACGAGACTGCGAGAGGCGGCGCCGCTGAAGAGCAGAAATGGAAGCAGAGGCTGCGAGAGACGGCGAGAGGCGTCGACGGCGAGAGTCGCGAGAGTCGAGACTGCGGTCGAAGAAGAAATGGAAGCAGAAGTCGCGAATGGAAGCAGTGTGGCTGTGCGCGGGAATGGCCGGGAAAACCTAACTCGCGAATGATGCCTGCGCCCTGCGGTCCATTGGATTA
>JAWHQI010000344.1:2670000-2680000 GCA_033032865.1 Dactylorhiza incarnata
GACTGATGATATCCTTGTTAGCAATGCCGAATTAAAAAGGAGGAGAAAAGAAGGAGAGCGGTCACAGAAAAAACAATTAGAAAAAATCGATCTAGAGCGCTTAAGGGGTTCTGACCGCCTTTTGTTGACCGCCAATAATGCGGTCTCAAAAGATGTCGAGAAGAATTTACTTGACTGCGGTCTTGCAACTCCGTCAAGTATTTTCCTTGTAAAACTCTTTCCTTCTGAAAATTATCTTCTGATTTTTGACCTTTTCCCTTCTGATCGCAGATGATCATGCGAACTCAGTTTCTGAAGAAGGCGAAATACCAAGAAAAATCTTGATCCCTTCAGAGTTCGCTGATCTTTTCAGGCCAATGATTGAAGATATGAGGGTTATGCGAGATCGCGAGCACATGATGGAGGATCGCCTTCGGATCCAGACCGCAAACTTTGAGACAAGGGAAAAACAACTTCTTGCAGACTTTGGAGTTAAAGAAAAGCAGATTCGAGGTGAATACGAAGAAAAACTTCGAAAAGTAGAAAAAGACGCAGAATACTACAGGGGAAAGGCCGCTGCACTTTCAACTGAGAACGCAGCCCTTCGGGGTGGTCCTCAGATGTCTATGAAGGCGGGATCGTCCAGCGGTCACCAAGACAGGAGATCGGCAGACATCGTGGTGATTCCTATGGAACAGGTAGACCGCGAGATGTCTAGAATCCATAGGGCTGCCATGGTGGCCAATCACAGCTTGGCATCTGCTTGGACTGCGGTCAACGAAATGCAGGATGTGGCAGCTTTCGTTGGAAGAAAAAGGGAGCAGCAAAAATGAGACCGCATTTTATTATTTTCGTCTTTAGCGATCTCTCAAACAATATTATTTCCTCCTGGTTTTGTAATATATTTTTGGTGCTGTACTATGATGCTGTAATATATACTTACTCTGCGATCTCTTAAATTTGTTTGAATTTATGCTCTGCGATCTGTGAATGAATTTGGTTAGCTTTTGGCGGTCTGAGTTATTTGCAGGGCGATCTTGAGAAATGCAATCATTACTCAATCAACTTTTACTTTCTATAAATAGTTGCTTTTCGGATCACTGTTCTATTCTTCTTGCTTTCTCTTTAAACTATTAACTCCAGCGATCTCATAAAATGGTGTCCGCACGTTCAAAAGCTGCTGAGATTTTCTTGGATTCCGATCACAAATATGGTCACATCTCGGAGAAGGAATTTTCTTCTTTTGTTGAGACGTACAAGATTGATGACAGTATTACGATCAGAATTCCATTTGAGGGAGAGGACTTGAATTCTGGGGATGAAGGCAGATATATCATCCCAATCGATCATTTTGTTTACGGTCTCCAGATTCCCATTCCTTGGGAAATTCTGGAAGTGATGGAATATTATGGTCTTGTGCTCGCCCAACTCCCACCGAACGCAATCGGTCTGATGAATGTCTTCATTAATTACCTGAGATCGGCAAGAATTAAATTCACCATGCCGATCTTCCGAGGGACCTTCTCTGTCAAAATACTAAAGGAAGGTCAGAAAAAGGAAGAATTCAAAGGTCTGATGTATTTTAGCTGCAATGGAATAAAAATTCTTAATCTTCCTAACAAGATTCCCCTTTGGACCGAGAGGTATCTGATTTTCGAGGGCGATCTCAGCGGTCTCCCCAGCCGACCTTCCCCGCGAGCAGAGCGGATTTTTAGGAAGGAGAAGTTTATTTCAAAGGAAGAGCTGGCGATTTTGGAGTGGCTTGCGGGCAAGCGCTTCGATCTGGTTCACTACCTGGCGATCTGGCCAGAGGTTTCTGCGGTCTCGCCTGAAGATAGTAAATAGAAAATCTTGCGATCTCCTGTAGTTTTTTTTTTTTAAAAATAACTTCATCCTTATTCTAACTGCTCTTCTTTAAATATATACAGCTTCTTTTGCAATCCCGGATGTCGACCCTGTGACTCCTAAGGGAGAAGTTCTGACTCAGAGAGAAAAACGATTACGCCAAGATCGCCAGAGGAAAGAGAAGGAGATCGCGGTGGAGGGCGATCTTGAGGAGGGACCCTTTCCCTTACTGGGTTTTGCAAAGAAAGTGAAAGATATCAAGGGAAAAGCTTTATTAAGGTGGAGTGAGACCGGCAAGTCTTTGAAGGTGTCAACCGATCTCCCTTTCTGGGGTGGTAGATTTACGAACCAGGCTTTTGCGGTCACCTCTGCCCTTTATGGGAGAAAAAACGCAAATGAAGCTTTGAGGATCGGGATCGATGATCTTCCTGATGTATGCGCTCAGGTGACCGCCCGAAGCACAGTTTTAAATCACCACATGGGGCGATCTCTTCGCGCATCTCTCGCACATGCAGAACGCCTGCAAGATCGTTTTGACGTAAGTATCAAAAGACGCGATCTAAACGTATTTGTTTTACCTTGACCATTTTCGATCTGATTCATCTTTTTCCTTCAGAATTTTAAGAAGACCGCATATGACATCCACAACCCTGACTACCTCAAGTCTTTGTATACTCATGTTAGAGACGCGTCAAACAAGACCCTTGCTACTCTTCGAGAAAAAGGCGGTCTAACTGATGAATTCCGGGATGCAACCTTTGCTGATCTCTTTCCTGAGGTCGCAGAAATGATCGAGGAAGCAGAGGAGAAGAGGAAAGCCAAAGAATCGAAGACCGCAGAGAGTTCTGAGGATGAATCTGTTGAGATCGGCGGGAGTCCGGATACACGGGATCATGCTTCCCCTAGTGGAAGTATCTTTGAAGGTGAGGAGACGAGTTCGGCGGCGGCCTCGGATTCCGGATCAAAAGAGCCCGAAAGCGGCAGTGAATCTTCAGAAGAGTCAACTTCTTCATCAGAGGAGCGGTCTCCCCACAAGAAAAAACAAAAGAAATAGTTCTTATTTCCAGGAAACATGATGTAATTATCGGTCACAGACCGCACTTTAATGCTGTAACAATTTTTGAGATGAATAGAAATGTTGCTTTGTTCAAGAATCTCTGTATTATTTATGCTGTGTTATTGGGATGAATCGATCACAATATATATTGCATGCGGTCACGCTTTTATGAAAACAAACTCAGCATTCGATCTCTAATCAATAGTTGAAAAAGATTTTAAAATAATAATTCCTTATTGAAAACCCTAAACCCTTGAAAAAAGAATCTGAGCCCTGTATTGGATAGTGCTGCGATCTCAGTATAGTCAGATCGTCAATGAAGAATTTTAATGAACCAAACCAGATTTGTATATCAACACATTCGGTCGCAAATCATACAGACCGCATCTTCAAGAGTTAATACAATTCGAACTCAATACCTTTATTACGATCTCAATTTACTCAGTCCGCCGTGAACTGTTAATAGTCCAGGTTTAATGAACTTCCTGACAGTTTTGAAGGCTGATTTGGATGGAAAACATCTTGATGAATTCCCAGGCTATTATTCAATAGTTGTCCGCGATCTCTTAAAACCTGAATTAATTCTGACTTCCTTCGGAATTTCCAGGTCTACGACCACCTTTATTCAGTTCCTGAAGAAGATTAGGCCACCGTTTATAAAAAGTATAGAACACCTTCTGAAGAAAGATAGAACATGCGGTCTCAAAAAACTTCTGATCGCTCGATCTTGATGTTTAAGAGACGAAGCCTTGTGAGAAACAGAAAAAGAAACAGGCGGTCTAAAAAACTTTTGACCGCCCGATCCAGAGAATAATAACCAGGGCAGGTGTGGTCATGCCGATTTAGGCTATACCGACATTGCTTTCCCTGATGGATTGTTGGGTTTTACTTCCCCAATCATGCTTTTAATGAATAATCGAGAGTTACAGAACAGAATGATCAGTGGGGCAGGTGTGGTCATGCCGATGAGGCTTATACCGACATTGCTTTCCCCGAAGATCATTGAGACCGTAACAATGTCCTTTCTAATGCATGATAGAGCTGAGCCAGCCACCCAGCCCTTCTTGCTAAGGTGTGCCAGATGTCAGCTAGGACCCAGCATCCTAAACTTTCACCGCTCGAGCTTGGCGAGCCACTGCTACACAGATTCGAAATCTCCCCGACATCTGTGGTCCTGGCAGAATTACACGTCAAGTTATCAAGCCGAGGGGAAAGAAGTAGGATCCGTCGATTAACTCATATCTTATCTTGCCGCTTAACCATTCATGTCATGATCATTTTGGCCATGTATTCATGATTTAAAAAAGAAAGAAAAGGTGAGAAGAGGAGTGAGAAAACATGAATACGAACTTTTTAAGAAAAGAAGAGTTTGAGATCATCTCCACTCCAGGAGTGAGGCAATTCCTCGCCTTCATGATTTTGGAGGTGGTAGGCACCGTTTTTGAGCACCCTCTTTATTATGAATGGCCCTGCCCAGTTCGGATTAAGCTTCCCAACTGAACCAGCTCTTGCCGCAGCATCTACTTTCTTCAAGACCAAGTCTCCAGCAACAAATTCCTTGGTTCTTACGTTTTTATCAAATAGTTTGGCCATTCTTCTTTTTACCTCTTCTTGTCGAATAGTTGCCGTATCCCTCAATTCCTCAATCAAGTCGAGGCTACATTTTAACTCCTCATCATTTTCTTCCATCCAATCAATTTGGTTTTGTTGTGCTAGTAATACTCTCGGACTTTTTACCTCGAACTCTACTGGAATAAGAGCTTCGGATCCATGTGATAATTTGAAAGGAGTCTCTCCAGTAGCAGAACTTGGAGTTGTTCTCAAGGCCCATAAGACCGAAGGTAGCTGTTCCGCCCAATTACCTTTAAGATTTTCTACTTTTTTCTTCAAAAGATTTATAATAAGCTTGTTAGCAGCCTCTACTTGCCCGTTGCTTCTAGGATGATGTACAGAGGCGAAGCGTAGCTCGATTCCAATTTGATCACAGAAACTAATGAGAGTTGAATTATTAAATTGAGAGCCATTATCAGTAATGATTGCCATTGGAATTCCATGCCGACATACTACTTCTCCCCAAATGAAATTCTTCACAACTTGGGTAGTAATTTTGGCTAATGCCTTTGCTTCTATCCACTTACTGAAATAGTCGATCATGACTATAATATACCGACGCTGACCACTTGCCATAGGAAAAGGCCCAATCAAATCCATTCCCCAAACCGCAAATGGCCACGGGGTTGCTATTGATTTGAGCTGCTGAGCTGGCTGATTTTGGAGTGGAGCAAACTTTTGGCATTTGACACATTTCCGGGCAAATTTCTCCGCATCTTTTCTCATTTGAGGCCAAAAATAACCCTGCCTTAGAATTCTCTTCTCCAAGGTTCTTGCTCCTGAGTGACTGCCGCACTCTCCTGCATGAACCTCTTGAAGGATTATTGGAACCTCCTCTTCCGAAACGCATCGTGCCAATGGAGAAAGGAAAGTTCTCCTGTAAAGTACTCCTGCAACGAGGTAATAGTTAGCCGCTTTTTGTTTAAATCTTTTCTTATCTTTTACCGTGGAATGGAGTTTCCCAGTTGAAAGAAAAAGAATAAAAGGATCCATCCAGGACGGATGCTGATCAATCTCCATGATCTCTCCTTCTTCTATTGCCGGACGAAACAATTCCGAGGTTGTTCCACCTGAGAGAAGACCAAACTTTGCTAATTCGTCTGCATCCGTATTTTCCCCTCTTGGGATATGCTCAATAGTAAAGCTTTTAAACTTTCCAACCTCAGCTTTTACCAAGGTTAGATATTGCTTCAAAATGCTATCTCTAGTTTCAAAAGTTCCCTTTACTTGAGAAGCCATCACTAAGGAATCTGTTAGCACCCTGACATCATCGATTCCTAACTCTCTGGCAAATCTGAGTCCGGCTAACAAAGCCTCATATTCAGCTTGGTTATTTGTTACTTTGAAAAAGAATTTTAACGCTTGATCCAACCTCACTCCATTCGGGTTGATCAAGATAACTCCAGCTCCTGAAGAATTTCTTCCTGAAGCGCCATCCACAAAAATTGTCCATGCAAGGGGTGCTTTGCTTCCTTTTTCCGACTCAAGTTCTTTAGTGTCTGCTATGAAATCTGCTAAGACTTGGGCTTTGATTGCTACCCTTGGAACATAGGAAATTTCAAACTCACTGAGTTCTATCGCCCATTTGGCTAACCTTCCTGAATGCTCTGGTTTCTCTAAGACACCCTTCAACGGAAGATCAGTGACAACTTGAATTGAGTGAGCTTGAAAATATGGTCTTAACCTTCTTGCTGAGGTTACAAGCATTAAGGCCAGCTTTTCAAGGATGGGATAGCGAGTTTCCGCATTTTTCAAAATTCGACTTACATAATAAACCGGAAACTGCTTCTTTTTCTCTTCACGGACTAAAACAGAGCTTATGGCATCAGATCCAACTCCCATATAAAGAAAAAGGGGTTCTCCCTCTCGTGGGCTTTGGAGCAAAGGGGTTGAAGTCAATTGTTTCTTAAGTTGATTGAAGGCATCATCACACTCCTTTGTCCACTCAAATCTTCTTCCTCCCCGAAGAGTCTTAAAGAAAGGTGCGCTTTTGTCTCCCGATCGAGAAATGAATCGACTCAAACCTGCCATTCTCCCTCCTAGCTGCTGAACTTCTTTAGAAGATTTGGGAGGCGGCATCTCTAGAATGGCTTTTACTTTGTCTGGATTTGGTTCTAGCCCTCCCGGGGTGAGAAGATGACCAAGAAATTTTCCTTTACTAGCTCCAAACACACATTTCAAAGGATTCAACCTCATGTTAAAATTTCTAAGGGTTGAAAACGTTTCGGTTAAATCGCTGAGATGAGAGGAAAATGATTTGCTTTTTATCAAAAGATCGTCAACGTAGACTTCAAGGTTTCTTCCTTTTTGATTTTTAAAAACCGTATCCATCATCTTCTGATAAGTTGCTCCAGCGTTTTTCAGCCCAAAAGGCATCACTACATAACAGAAACACCCGTCATCTGTGATGAATGAGGTATGAGGGATGTCGGGCTTATGCATTTTAATTTGATGATAACCAAAAAATGCATCTAAAAAACTCATAAAAGAGTATCCAACCGCCGAGTCAACTAAGGAATCTATTCGAGGCAGAGGGTAGCAATCTTTTGGGCAAGCTTTATTAAGTTTGGTAAAATCCACACACATCCTCCATTTCCCCCCTGGCTTTTTAACCATTACAACATTCGAAACCCATGCAGGATATTGAATTGGTTGGATGAACTTTGCCTTCAGGAGTTTTTCCACCTCTCCACGGATAGGCTGAGCTAGAGTGGTGGCAGCGGATCTCTTTCTCTGCTGAATTGGAGCGAAGCTAGGATCGATGTTGAGATGATGGCAAGCGACATCAGGATCCACTCCTGGCATGTCCTCCGCCGACCAGGCAAAGATATCTAGATTTTGAAGAAGACAAGAGATGAGCTGACTCTTGTCAGCTTCAGATAATTCAGCGTTGATGGAGAGACACTTGCTCCCATCTTCCTCGCTGATTGGGATTGCCTGAGTCACTTGGGCAGGTTCCAAGTGAGCTCCATCTCTTGTATCTTCTTCAGCTTCCTCCGCAGCTTGGATTTGTTCGGGAAATTCAAGCGACTCGGCCATCATAACTTCCTGAGGGGGAGAAGATACGATCATATTAACCGTCTTTACATAGCATTCTCTTGCTTTCCTCGGGTCGCTTCTGATTCGATGTTGTTTGCCATTCAGAGCAAACTTCACCACTTGATGATAAGTGGAGACGATGGCTTGATACCCATTCAAGAAGGGTCTCCCAAAGATTGCGTTGTAGCTACTAGGAGCATCAACGACTATGAACTTCACCAGCCTCACTATTCCTCCCAAGATCACAGAAAGAGTAACGAGTCCTTCAACTTCCTTCTTCTCTCCTGAAAAACCGTAAAGAGGTCCTTCAGTTGATAGGAGGGGTTTGCCTGTCTTCAATGCTTCGAAGGCCGGTTTGAAGAGCACATTAACTGAACTTCCTGTGTCTATTAGGATCTTCTCTACTGTGTAATTCTCTATCACAACTTTGATAACAACTGCGTCATCGAAGGGATTTGCGGTCTGAGGAAGATCTTCATCTCCAAATGTGACAGTCCCTCGGATCGGGGCTGAAGAGGTAGCTGCGACCTCTGATTGATAAACTCTCTTCAGACTCGCTTTCCTTGAAGACTCGGGGCCTGCTCCCCCATGGATGCAAAAAAGTTTGCCTAAGGCACCTTCATCATCAGCATCAATGCATTCACTTGGAAAGCCAATGTTGCCCAGATGGCCAACATCATCTACCTCCTCGCATTCCCAATGAACCTCTGCCACTTCCTTAGCTTTAGAAGTTGAGGCTTTGGCAGGATCACTTTTCTGAATAACGTCAGAAATCTTTCCCTCCTTCAGAAGCTTCTCCAGGAACAAACGGAGGGCTCTACAGTTCTCTGTCAAGTGGCCTCTTTCCCTATGATATTCACAGTAGAGGGCCGGATTTCTCGTTTTCGGATCTGAGTTTAACGGAGCCGGTCTTCTGAAAAAAGGTTGCTTCTGGACAGTCTGAAGCACCTCACTCATTGGAACCCCAAAGTCTGTGAAAGACTCTTGGGATTCATTGTAAAAAGACGGGATGGGCAAAAGAGGAGGTTGGGCGTATTGAATCTGGTGGACTGGAGTAGCTTGCGGAGCAGAAGCGACGGGGTTTTGAAAAAATGAACTTTGAAGAGGGAAAGAAGATGGGTTACCTCGGTTTGAGTGGTGGTTGCGATAACCTTTACCTCTCGGAGCCGGAGGCGGAAGATCCTGTCGAGGCTTTGAAGAAGACGGAGCCGGATAGAATCCTGCAGAACCTTTTTGGGCTCCTCTGTTGGTCAGATTGTTTACATAGTTTGGGTTGTTGATTTCCCCTTCTATGAAACGATTAGCTACGCTAATCAGCTCTTGATAGGAGCTAGGCTCCTTGGTGGTGACTTCGAACTTCAGAGGGCCCTCCTGCAGGCCGCTGATCAGAGCCACCATATAGAGCTCAGGATCCATATCCCGGATCCCTAGAATCTCTTTCTGGAAACGATCAACAAAATGGGCAACAGTCTCGTTGCCCCCTTGCTGGATCTTGAAGAGGGTCGCAGGACCACTCTTCCTCTTCTTCGCGGTGGCAAACCTCAGTAAAAGCTCTTCCCTAAGAAAAGCAAAATTCGGGATGGACTGATTGGGGAGCTTGTAGAACCATTCCCTAGCTGCCCCATCAAAGGTGGTGACCATCAATTTACATCTCACCCCATCTGAGATGGTCCTAAGAGCCACAGCAGACTCGAAGGCCTGTAGATGAGACATCAGATCGCTTTCCCCTGAAAAATGGGAAGACGAGGCTCCTTAAACCCACGGGGAATTGGGTCTCGATGAATCTCGTCGGTAAAAGGAGAAGGCTCCCCGAATTGAGAAGGGCCGGGAGGAGCAAGACAAGAAGCAGGAGGAGCTTGGGGGTAAGCAAACTCCTCTTCGAAATTCAGAGTTTGGGCCGGAGGTCCCTGGGCTGCAGCTTGGAAGGTATGACGACGAGCAGCGAACTCCTCATGCTGAGATCGCTGAGCTGCAGGCTGGAGACTGGGGTGATCGCGCGGATGACCGCTCGCCATTTGATCAGGGGTGGCGACCTGCGGAGGCGGAGGAAGAATTCTCTGAGAGATCGCGGCCAGAATCTGGTTCATGGCCTCGATCTGCTTCGCGGACTCCTGCTGAGTCCGGACAGCTTCTTGGCGGTCTCGGGCGGCCTCCTGCTGAGATCGCGCAATCTCCTGCTGGATGGAGGCGGCGTCCTGCCGAGCTCGAGCGGCCTCGCGAAGAGCTTGCTCCACACGGAGCTCGAAGCGACGCTCCAGCGCTTCTAAGGAATTATGATCGGAAGGAAGACCGCTAGGAGACCGCACAGGACGACCTCTGCGACGCTCAGCCATCTTGAAAGTCCAAGAACTTCACCTGACACTTCGAATCTGAAGGCCGCGTGTTCGTTCTGTTGGCGCCAAAAATGGTACCTCCAAAATTCACACACTAAGGGGGAAAAAGGAGAAGACTGCGAAGTACAAGTTACTA
>JAWHQI010000344.1:2685000-2696309 GCA_033032865.1 Dactylorhiza incarnata
GAGAATTACAATACTTCTCGAGAGATATGGCTAGTTCTCGAAAACAGCTTTACAAGAGAGAAAGATCAAGGAAAACAAGACCGGACTTCTCGAGAGAAAAAGGATTTCTCGAAAGCTAAGACATACTTCTCGAAATCAGCTAGAAAAGAGCTTTTCCCGAAAACAAGTAAGACCTTTCGAGAGAACAAAGACATCTCGAGAAATACAAGAAAACTTCTCGAAAACTTCAGAACTATTTCGAGAACAACCTTTAGAGAAAAGACTTTTCGAAAACTGAAGTACTTCTCGAGAGAGAAAAGACTTCTCGAAAACAAAAGTACTTCTGAACCAACCCTTCTCGAAAACAAACAAGGACTTCTCGAGAGCATAGAAGGGCTTTTCGAAAGCTCATATAGACTTCTCGGAAAGTCTACTTACTTCTCGAAAAGTTAACTTAGAGAAAATCTTCTTTTGTCTTCAGACCAAAACTGCACACCAAGGCTTTGAACTTTTTGATGTCTTGATCATAAAGTGTATCCCAATTGAGAGACCACACATGAGTCAACCCCATACCTCATACAATGAAGAATTACATTGCATGAGACTGTGCTTATTGACCCATTGTGACCTGACATTGGTCTACACTTAGCAAAGTGAACCTGCAAGAACATTACTAGAAAACCAAATCAAATACACAAACAATTCAGCCTTGGTTCAAAGTTGACTTTCTACGAATCAAGGCTATTGTGGATACAATACCCAACAATCTCCCCCTATTTGTAGAAGTCAGAACCCTACTTACCAAGATGAATTGTAGCCATATTAAATATAAAAGAGATATACTGGAAAGAACATTAACAACAATATCTAAATATAAAAGCATGATTGTCACATCAGAACCAAAAACTATATTTAGATGTAAGATTGCCTAATGAATTAATGTTCACACAGCATATAGAAATAATGTTTTAAAGGTTCTTCAAAGACTTGACTTCAGACATTGGAATTTCTTTTTCTCAGCATTTCTATCCTTTCAAAGTAAGCATATGGCTTTGGGTGATACTTGGGAGGAGCTTCTGGAGCTGCTGGATTGTTGTACCCATAGTTCCTGAAATGAATTCTTCTCTTTGTTTGGCTTGTCTTATATTTCTTCCATTCAGAAGAGCTGTAAAATTCTTCAGGTTTTACATTTCCTTCTTCTACAAGCTTAAGAGAGTCAAGAATTACAACTTTAGAAACTGGACTCCAACTCTCTGGATAAGCCTTAGATTCATCTACCACTGCTTTGCCTGAGCCTGCTGAGCTGGAGCCAGGAATAGATCTGCTAGCAGAAGGTCCATCACCATACTTTCTTTTTCTAGAATAGTGCCTAGAAGATTGAGGTTCTACTGAAGAAATATCATCAGACTTCCTTGCTGGTCTTGGAGAAAACTGAGGAGATTCAGATTGAACTTGATCAAAGCTTGGAGGAGGTTGATCAGGGTCAATACCCAAATCAGGAAATATTTCATGATGTAGCCAAACAGCAGTTTGGGAAGTGAAGTCTTTTAACTCATTTACCTGCTGTTGGACACCTTGAGACAACTGGTCAAACTTATTAATTAAATGCTTGTGAAAATCAAAAAGAGTTTGATCAATTAGCCCAGTCATTTTCTCAGTTATACTGTCCTCCCCCTTTCTGACTTCTACAGAGAGGGTTTGGAGAATTGATTCCTCGAACTGGCCTACCTTATCAATAACCTTAAAGGTATTATCTTCTGCCCTTGAAGCCATGTTTTCTTGAGTTTTTCTTACTTGAATAACTTCAGCTAGCACTGTGGCTACACCCTCTATGGTGTGATCAATAGCCTTTCCTCCCTGAATAACAACCTCTTTTAGTTGATCTGAACTGGTTTTGAATTCTTTCAACTGCTTGGACATCTCTGTTTCAACATCTGAAATTCTAGCATGAACTTCCTTGAAGGAGTAATCTATTTTTGCACTCTGTCTTTGAAGTAGTAATTCAACTTTTCCAAGAAATGAATTTTCATCAAAAAGAAATGGAGGAGGAGGGATTGGCAGAACTTCCTCTGGGATATCTTCAATAACAACTGAACTTGGAAGCTTCACAGGAGATAACAAAATAACATTATCCTGAGCATCCTTGTTTGAGTCTAAACAAGGTTCTTGCTCCCCCTCAACATGTACTGGGGGAGGAGAGGAATCATGTACTGAAACATCATCTGCTTCCAGATTAAAGTCAAAATCTGCCCCTGACCCACCCAAGTGGTCACTAGTGCTATGCACATCATCAGCACTTTTTAAAATCTCACTCACCACATCTGCTATGGTGGAATCAACAAAGTCCTCATTTACAGCTGGAGGAGGGGAGACATGAACAACCTGTTCTGAAGCAACTTGTTCTGAAAGATCTTGAGCTGAAGGAGAAGGAACTGTATCTGTTGGAGGAGTGGAGTCTTGAGGAGCTGGAGATGAATCTGGAGCTGGAACTGAACTGAGTTGAGCTGGAGGTGGAGCTGGAGTTGTTGATGGTTCTGGAGAAGGAGGAGCAGGAGCTTCAAACTCATGAACTGAAGGAGCTGCTGTAATAGGCTCCCCCTGGGGACCTGCACCTGCTGCTGGCTTATTAATCCTGATGTTCCACCTTTGCATAGTGACAACATCTACCTTCTTTAAATGATGAATAATGGCTCCCTTGGACATGTCAAACACAACTGGATCAAGCTGATTCAGATAGAGAGATAGAATCCTTGCAAAATTGGGACTCATTATACTTTCTTTGATCTTGTTGAATAAGAAATCTGCCCAGCTGAACCTTTTACCACAAATCACTGTTGCTACTAAACAGAATACATCTGAAGAAACATGACCTAGGCTCCCAGTATGACAAAGTAAAACCTTTGAAATAATGTCCACTAACAACTTTCCCACATCACTCATCTTTTGTCTACGAATAGTTGTAGTTCCTTTATCCAATCCACAGAACATTAGGGCATGAGCCCAATCCTCATTACTCAAAGAATCCTCATCTGCTATAAGAGGAATTTGCAAAAACTTGGAAAGGGATTTTGGATTAATCTTGATTTTGAAATTTCCAACCATAGATTTCATCCTATTTCCGCTTTTGTGCACTTTGATGTTGATAAACAAATCCTCCACTTCTTGAAAAAGAATACGACACTGATGTTCTAGCAAAAACGAAAGTCCTGCTGCATCTATAAGATAGAAAAGATTTTGAAACTCATCTGACAAAGATTGGAGACCTTCACGCACGAGTTCACTGCCCACGCTGATCTTAGGTTTTCCGGAAGGAGCCATCGATCGTAAAAGTAACTTGAAGTGAGTGCTGGAACGAGAGAATGTAGGTCTGAATGCGAACTGGAACGTCGATTTGCGAGAGAGTAGATGAACCGTCGGCACTTTTCGAGAGACGATGGAAGAACCTCGCGTGAACTCTTAACTCATTTCGACACTCTATTTATAGCTTGGTTTTGATGTGACAATTAATTTGATTTAAGTTTAAACAGAATAAAGTTTACGCGTACCTGGCTCTTCGAATGCTCGAAAATTGAAATTAAAGTTTGCGAGAAGTATAAGTCATTTCTCGAGAGGTCGTAAAAGTTTTCGAGAAGTATCAAAACTCTGCCGATCATCTTCCGAGAGAAAAATAAAGTTCTCGAGGGATAACCCATTTCTCGAGAAGTATGAATTCATTTTTCCGAAAACTTTTATCTTCTTCCAAAAGTAAGTCATTTCTCGAGATATTAACTTCATTTCTCGAGAAGTTTTAATGATGACTTGGATTTTTCTTCTTGATTTTTCTTCACAACCCAGCCAAAATGACCTGTCAGCATTCGTCAGGATTCGTCGGAATGACCCGAGTCATCTCGACGAATTGACTTAGCTGCAGATTTTTCTTCACAAGACTGTCTTTTTGACTTCTGTCTGGATTCGTCGGGATTCGTCGGAATGACCCGAGTCATCTCGACGAATTGACTTAGCAGAAATTTATTTTCTTTGCAAATGATACACCTGTACTTACATTTTTAGAACATAAAGAAATAGTATAAAATTTAAGAAAATACACTTATCTCCTTCTCTTCTCCTTTGTTGACCATTATTCCATGTTGAGCATTCCAAGTTCCGTCTTGAAGAAAGAGAACTTGGTCTCATCCAGCGGCTTCGTGAATATATCTGCTATTTGCTTATCCGTGGAGACATAACGTAAGTTGATATCCCCATTCTCCACATGCTCTCGGATGAAATGATATCTTAATTCAATATGCTTTGTCCGACTGTGTGAGACCGGATTATTTGCTATAGCAATTGCACTGGAGGAGTCGCAAAACATTGGAATATTCTTTATCTTCACATTGTAGTCTTGAAGCTGGTTCCTTATCCATAGAAGTTGTGCGCAACAACTGCCTGCTAAAATATATTCTGACTCGGCTGTTGAGATTGCAACACAATTCTGCTTCTTGCTACTCCAGGATATAAGCCTTCTTCCGATAAATTGGCATGTTCCGGAAGTGCTTTTCCTGTCGTCTCTGCTACCTGCAAAATCTGCATCTGAATAGCCTATTAGTTCGCTATCATTACTTCTTGGGTACCATAAGCCAAGATTTGGTGTGCCTTTAAGATATCTCAAAATTCGCTTTGCAGCAGTATAGTGAGATTCCCTAGAGTTCACCTGATATCTAGCACATACACATGTGGAAAACATTATGTCAGGTCTACTAGCAGTAAGGTAGAGCAATGAGCCAATTATGCTTCTGTATTTGGTTTCATCAAAAGGTTTCCCTTTCTCATCCTTGTCCAGATACATAGCTGAGCTCATTGGAGTCCTCATAGAGGTTGCACTCTCCATTCCAAATTTCTTAATCAACTCCTTGGTGAATTTCGTCTGTGAGATGAAAATTCCATCTTCAGATTGTTTCACTTGAAGTCCTAAGAAATATTTCAGCTCACCCATACTGCTCATTTCAAACTTTCCCTGCATAAGTTTTGAAAACTTTTTGCAAAGATTGTCGTCTGTAGAGCCAAAAATAATGTCATCTACATAGATTTGTACTAACAAAATCTTGCCTTTTACTTCCCTAAGAAATAATGTTTTATCTATCTTTTCTCTTGTGAACTTGTTCTCAAGAAGAAAGTTAGACAGCGTCTCGTACCAAGCTCGAGGAGCTTGTTTTAACCCATATAAAGCTTTTTGTAATAAGTAAACGTAATCAGGGTGTTCAGAATCTACAAAACCTGGAGGTTGATCTACGTATACTTCTTCTTTTAAGTTGCCATTTAGAAAAGCTGACTTAACGTCCATTTGGTATACGGTGAAACCTTTGTATGCAGCATAAGCTAAGAACAATCTGATTGCTTCAAGTCTTGCTACTGGAGCATAAGTCTGATCGAAGTCGATCCCTTCTTCTTGTCTATAGCCTTTTGCTACAAGTCTTGCTTTATTTTTTATAATTGTTCCATCTTCATCCAATTTGTTCCTGAAAACCCACTTTGTTCCAATAATATTTTTACCCTTGGGTTTAGGAACTAGTGTCCACACCTTGCAACGCTTGAATTGATTTAACTCTTCTTCCATTGCAATTATCCAGTGGGGGTCTTCATTTGCTTCTTGAAACTTCTTCGGTTCTACCTGTGAAAGAAAACTTAAATGCATAATTTCGTTAGTAGTACCTCTTCTTGTTCTAATGCCGACTTGAGGATCTCCTATGATTTGATCAATAGGGTGATCTCTCATATGTCTGAACTCAAGGTTCCTTGCATCAGTTTGAACATCAGGAGTATTATCAGCTCCTTGAATGTCTTCTTCCGCTTGTGCTGGTTCTTCATCAATATGATCTTCTTCTTCATTTGTGATTGGGGAAGAAATCTTGACGAAGGTTTGAGCATCATCTTTGACTGGCTCATCTAAGGTAATATTTTGTGTCTTTGAACCTGCACCTTCAATAGAAGAACTAGAAGAGATGCCATGAAGCACGCTCGTTTCATCAAATACAACATTTATTGATTCTTCTACCACTAGAGTTTTCTTATTAAATATTCTATAAGCTTTACTATGGCTGCTATAGCCTACGAAAATACCTTCAAAACTCTTTTCGCTAAACTTGGTTTTGTAATGCTTTCCATTATTAAGTGCAAAGCATTTGCAACCAAAGATTCTAAAATAAGAGATGGTTGGTCTCTTGCCTTTTAGTAGTTCATAAGGAGTCTTTTCATGGTTTTTGTTTATGAGTGCTCTGTTTTGCACGTGGCATGCAGTGTTGACGGCTTCAGCCCAAAGATATTCGGGCAGAGAAGTGTCACTCAACATGGTTCTGCAAGCCTCAATGAGTGTTCTATTCCTTCTCTCAGCTACCCCATTTTGTTGTGGAGTTCGAGGAGAGGAAAACTCATGAAAGATACCTTGACTTTCACAAAAATCTGTCATAGCCCCAGATTCAAATTCTGTTCCATGGTCACTTCTGATTTTGACCACGGTGCATTCAAATTCGTTCTGGATTTGCTTGACAAACTTAGTAAAAATGGTAAACGTATCTGACTTGTGTTTGAGAAAGAATACCCATGTGAAACGTGAGTAATCATCTACAATAACTAACGTGAAAGACTTACCTCCTAAACTCCTAATTTGCAAAGGACCAAACAAGTCCATATGAATTAGGTATAAACACCTAGTTGAATCCTTACCTATAATGCTTTTAAAAGTAGCTCTTGTTTGCTTGCCTTTTACACATGCATGATAAGGTCTATTTTTAATGCACTTAATATTTGGAGCATCACGTACCAAGTTTTGTGAAAACAACTTATTTATAGTTTTGAAGTTTATATGTGCTAATCTCTTATGCCATTGCTTAACAAGAGATGCACTATCTTTTGCTAAAAGACATACTGGTGTAGAAGAAGATAAATAAATAAAATTTAAACAGAAAATATTCCTATGACGAGTGCCTGATAAAATCGTTTCGGAATTTTCTGCCGACTTTATCAAACACTTGTCTTTACGAAAATCAACTATGTACCCTTTATCACAAAGCTGACTTATGCTTATCAGATTATGTTCCAATCCTTCCACATAAGCAACATCCGAAAAGGATACATTACCATTAGAGATCATACCATAACCTTTTGTTATTCCTCTGTCAGATCCGCCAAATATAACTCTTGGGCCATTCTCAACAGGAATGAAATTTTGCAAAAGGCTTCTTGTTCCGGTCATATGCCGTGAACAACCACTGTCCAAATACCAGATAGGATTTTTGATGGCTTTTGGACATACCTGCATAAACAAATTATTTTGCCTTAGGAGCCCAAACAAATTTGGGTCCTTGGTCCTTTGTTAGTTGAGTACCACGAAGAGCATTAACATTGTGAGTGGTCTTTCTTGCATTGTTAATCTGTGGTCTCTTGGAATATGTAAAATTGAACCAACAGTCTACGGCAAAGTGACCTATTTTGTCGCAACACCAACAGTTAAACCTGTTGTACCTTCTCTTAATATTTTCCTGCTTAACTCTTTGAACGTTGGTTTTGGCAGGAGCAACCCTTCTGGATGAAGATGTTTCATGAGTACAGCATACACAAGGTAATGCTATCTCATTAGACTTTGGTGCAACAGCCTTTACAATTGGTGCTTTCTTCTCATTATGTCCATGAACGTAAGGACCATAATCTCTTAGATTTATCTCTTCATGAGATGCTTTGAAAACACTATCTCCGAAGTTTCGAGGTCTAGTCCATCCCTTATAGTCCTTGACGGGTCCAGACTTAATTTGTCGGGTCAAGTGACCATAAGTGCTTTGCATGTCATAAATGTTTGAGGGAAATATGACTTTCTGAAATGGTACATGTTTTTGATGGGCTTTCCCTTTCTCTTCAATCGTGGCTTTCTTAGCACTCATGAATTTCTTTTTGGCATGTATGCCCTTAGTAGTGTTACTAGGACCTTCCACATGACCTAATCCACTAGTACTTGCTTGAGCAGTGAATCTATCAATGAGTGGAAGAATTGTTTTAGGTTGTGAAAACTTTTCAACTAGCTTTCGTTCAGCGGCTAGCTGTTCTTCCAAAACTTTGATAGAATTCGCTCTCCGATCAAGGAGCTCATCCGAGCTTTTGATCTTGTCTTTTAAGACTTGGACTTCCTCTTTGAAGGAAGAAAGTTGTTCAACTTCCTTTCTCAAATTGGTTTCCATTTCTTTAAGAGACATAATCTCCTTGGTCTGAGATTTGACAACCCTTCGGCACTTGTCAAAGCTCTTGAGCATTTCGGTGTATTGGGTCATGAGATTAGATTCATCATCAGAGAAATAATCTTTCTGTTTAGCAGAAGCATAATCTGAATCTGAGAGCATAGTGTGAGAATTTACCTTCCCAGTGTATGGGGGTTCTTCTTCATCATCTGTCATGGCCATAAGCCCAAAGTATGCTTCTTCTTCAGTGCTTGATTTATCTGAATCACTATCGCTTAGTGTTTTAGCCTTCTTGGCTACTAAGCTTCTTTCATTTTTCTTTTTCCCATTAGTGGGTTTCTTCACATCTTTTCTTCCGCCGTCTTTCTTTTTATGAGGGCACTCAGCGATCATGTGCCCTGGCTTATTGCAACAATAGCAAATAATATCAGTAGAAGTATGTTTGTTCGGTTTGGATTTATACCTGTCATTTGTGCTTGAGCCTTTCTTATAGTAATCGGCTTCACGATGTGAGTGTCTATAATCTGAGGAAGATGGCTTGTTCCTCATTTGCCTTCTTTATTCAGCAGTTTCTTAAACTGTCGGGAGATTAGAGAAAATTCCCCATCAGACATTTCTGAGCTGGAGGAGCCGGTCTTAGATTCTTCTTCATCAGTAGATTCTTGTATTCTGATTTGAGACAAGATTTTGCCTTTACTAGAACTTTCAGCCTTCATAGCCAAGGTTCTTTCCTTGCTTGAAGCTCTATTCCCTTCTTCTTCTGTTTTTCGAATGTTCATTTGTAGCTCGTGGGATAATAGTTTCCCAAACAGATTCTGAGGGTCTAGATTTGGTAACTTCCCAAATTCTCTGATTGCAACAATCTTGCTATCCCAATCTTTTGTTAGGGAACGCAAGAATTTATCATTCAGTTCACCATTTGAGAATTCACGACCATAGTTTCTCAGACCGTTTACAATTTTGAAGAATCTTTCATATGCATCGGCAATGCACTCCTTTTTATACTGCTTGAAGGCTTCATATTCTTGATTCAAAAGAGATCTTCTATCATCCCTTACTTCTTCAGTACCTTCCATAAGAACTATTAAGGATGTCCACATTTCTTTTGCTGAACTGCAGTGAATTAAATTTTGCAACATTGAATCATCCACTGCACTGGCAATAATGTTCTTTGCCTTTTTGTCCAAGGCAACGAGAGCGATCTCATCCTTTGTTAAGTCCATCATTTTCTTTGGAACTTGAACTGTAGGATTGATTGTTGAGGCGGTCATTGGCACATGAGGTCCTTCTTCCACCACTTGGAAGATTCTTGGATCAGCGGCTTCCATGTAGAATCTGACTCTTTCTTTCCACATAGGAAAGTTAGCCTTTGTGCAAATTGGCAATTTCAACGAAGACGATTCCTTGCACTTTTCCATGATTTGAAGGCAATTAGAATGAAGAGATCTTGTTTAAGATGTTAATCTTTTAAGAACAACCTCCCTCTGATACCAATTGAAATAACTAATTGCCAACCTAAAATCACCTAGAGGGGGGGGGGGGGGTGAATAGGTGATAACAGCGTCTTTTGCGGAATTGAAAATCTTGAAAATAAAGAACGCATGAAAAGCAAACCACAACCACAGATGACACAAGGAATTTATAGTGGTTCCCCGTTCTTGGGTAATCCACTTGCCGGCCTCGCCAATCTAGCACCACAGCTAGACTTGACTACTTCACTATATCTCGGATCAAGAACGATCCTATAAATCTCAGAGTCAAAAACTCTTACAACTCGGAGACCAATCTCCTACAAACTCAGAGAGAACCCTCTCTTACAACTCGGAGAACACCTCTCCTACAACTCGGAGAACAATCTCTCCTACAATCAAATAAGAAATTGATATAAAGAATATACTTGTTAATCACCAAAAGATCTGAATATTATGATGACGATCTTCTTCCTTCTTGTGATAGAAACAGCTTCGGCTTGATATTGAAGAAGAATCGATATGGCGCAACTCAGATCTTCAAGGATCTTGATCGAACCTTCTGAATCAAAACACGTAAGGCAAAGATCGAAAGACCTTCCTCTTCCCTTGGAGACGAATTCAGGAAATTCACGATCGATCTCCAATGATGGCGATGCGCGGCACTTGACGACGAACTTGGATCAGATTAGGGTTTTGAAAAGTACGAGCTCTGATCTAGTGGCTCTGAAAACTTGATGATAAGACTTAATACTTCTTCATATGGAATCTTAAGGAGCAATCATTATATATAATACCTCCTAACGATTTAACCTTAAGACAAGGAAAGACGTCACGTCATACTGACGGAAAGGACTTGTCGTCAAAACCGGAAAAAACAAAGTTTTCGAGAAATGAAGGATTAGACTTCTCGAGAATTACAATACTTCTCGAGAGATATGGCTAGTTCTCGAAAACAGCTTTACAAGAGAGAAAGATCAAGGAAAACAAGACCGGACTTCTCGAGAGAAAAAGGATTTCTCGAAAGCTAAGACATACTTCTCGAAATCAGCTAGAAAAGAGCTTTTCCCGAAAACAAGTAAGACCTTTCGAGAGAACAAAGACATCTCGAGAAATACAAGAAAACTTCTCGAAAACTTCAGAACTATTTCGAGAACAACCTTTAGAGAAAAGACTTTTCGAAAACTGAAGTACTTCTCGAGAGAGAAAAGACTTCTCGAAAACAAAAGTACTTCTGAACCAACCCTTCTCGAAAACAAACAAGGACTTCTCGAGAGCATAGAAGGGATTTTCGAAAGCTCATATAGACTTCTCGGAAAGTCTACTTACTTCTCGAAAAGTTAACTTAGAGAAAATCTTCTTTTGTCTTCAGACCAAAACTGCACACCAAGGCTTTGAACTTTTTGATGTCTTGATCATAAAGTGTATCCCAATTGAGAGACCACACATGAGTCAACCCCATACCTCATACAATGAAGAATTACATTGCATGAGACTGTGCTTATTGACCCATTGTGACCTGACATTGGTCTACACTTAGCAAAGTGAACCTACAAGAACATTACTAGAAAACCAAATCAAATACACAAACAATTCAGCCTTGGTTCAAAGTTGACTTTCTACGAATCAAGGCTATTGTGGATACAATACCCAACAATAT